>JAZGTJ010001001.1:7141-68816 GCA_036877575.1 Botia almorhae
AATTTAATCAATAGAATTTAATCAAATCAATAGAATCATAAAGCATGAGCAACTCACCTCAGTAGTTTCCAGACCTAATCCTGGTCTTTCACTGCCTTTACGACTGTCTCTGAAAAACCACCACACAATTGGTTAACAAGGGAACAAAATAAGCAACTGTTCATGTATAAGGATTCCACAGAAATGGCAAAAGTGAAGTGAGTATCAAATACCTGGAGCTGCCGGCCCATGTGTTTGCTGGCTTTTTTCTTTTCCGTTCTGGTGAACTGCTCGACTCTTTTATTTTCAACTGAAGGAAAAGAGGTTTCGAGAATCAGCTGACATGATCAAACGATTCATTACATACTATTACAAGAAAACAATAGAGAACACGTTCGAAAGCAGGAACAAAAGAGAGCGGATGTCGGTCTTTAAGCAAAACACATATTTATTCTAAATATCCAATAGGTGATTTAACAAGATGCAGACATACACAAAAGATAAGAAAAAATATACCTCTTTTTCCTGGTTCTCTAAGGCCTCGAGTTCTCTCTTTGACCTTCTGATTTTTAGGTGAATCTCCATGTTTTGCTAAAACCAAGAGAGATCATTAAAGAGGATGTTAAAACAGATTCTGTTTCTCAAGGCCAGTTTATAAATGAGTTAATAGTCAATAAATTAGTTAAATGTTAATTTTATAGTTAATTCCATAAAATAAACATCTCTGCTAAAAGTCAACAAGGATGTAAATTGTGGCATTACATTATGTAAAAATCTAAACATGTAAATAGTTTAACCTACATCACATTGCCTGCTTTGATCTTAAAGGCAGGTTGTGAGATTCTTTTCCAGAAACGTTTTGTTATGCTGGCTGAAAGTCTCTTTACATCCTGAAGTAAAGTGCTCTAACCTGTCTGTCAAACTATGCAGGCATTCATGTGTAATGTAGGAGGCGTGGCTTTGGAGAGCACTCTGAAGGGCCTGATCTTACGCTTTCAAAGCTACTTTTAATGAACTAGATCGTCATTACATTAAAAATTCTTCTTTTTTAACGTCATGTTAGTTTCATGAGTTTTGGCACCTTGTGCAGGTCTGAGAGCTGTTGGTGGCGAATCAGAGAGTCTTTATTAGGAAACTGTCTCCTGCACAGAAGACACGCCATCTTCTTCCAGTCCGTCAGTCTGTCCTCTTTCTCCATCTGCTGCGGTTGGCTTCTGACGGGCTGCGGGGTTTCCTGCTTCTCATGTTTCTCTTCGTCCTCGTCGTCGCTGCCTGCACCATAGTCAGCTGCCAACATTCCCAGAGAGTCCATGGGTCGCTGCCGACACACAGAGGACGGGCTAATGCTTTGATCTCCAATGACACTCACTGTAAATCTACTTTAGTGTGGGTTATTAAATAGCCCACATCAATCAGGGTCAAGTGATGTGTGTGTGAAAGTTGAGTCTGAAGCGAGTCTGTGTGTATGTTAGTGTAAGGACCGTTAACTCTCACCTTTCCTGACTTTTCACCGTCTTTCTTTGAAGGGGTGAGAGGTTTCTTAAATATGTCATCTCCGCCAGTGACCTGTATAAATGAGGAAACAAATATGGAATAATCAACAACAGCTTAAAGACTTAAAGACCCAGTTCATGTTTATCAGTATCTGAAGCACAAACAACATGAGTCACATGCCAAAGTATAGTGGATGTCTGTAGTCTTCTGTAAAAGCAACAGTAATAGTTCCTCTTGTCTAGGGAAGCACTAGTAAGTATTTTTATGGCTATGAGAGAGGAAGGGTACCGAAAGAAGTCAAGGCTTTCTGACCTTTCTTTCAAAGATGGCAAAAGCTGCATCAGCTGCTTTGGACGGCCTCTGGTCGTCTCCTCCTGATTTTAGAACAGAGGAAGGAGTTCGGACACTCTCCTTCTGTCTGTTCTGGATTTTTGCCCAACGCTCCATGTCCTTCATAATCTGATGAACAGATCCAGGATTACCACAAAGATCTCACATCTGTGCTTGTAGTAGTTAGCTTATATAGCCTTGCAGTGTTGAGTAAATGAAAGTGCTGTTGTGAACTTAGCACACCTTAATTGCGACTAAACTTTTGGGTTTGTCCTCCTTTTCTTTCTTTTCAGTGCGTGGGGCTTGTTCCTCCTCTTGTACGGCCTCGGTGGCGTTCTTTACTTCCTCCTCTGTGATGGCCGTGGCTATGACCTCACCACCAGTTGCCATGGGAACACCAGCATCAGAGGCTGGCTCTGGAACTTCAGAGCTTTCCACTGGGACATAGGTCTTGGAGGTGCTGTCCCAGTACAGATACTGCTGGTTCTGAGCGTTGTAGAAATACTACACAAGCACATGAAAAAGGCCAGGAATGAATCTCATACTTGTATTACACCCAGAATTCAAGAAAATAAAGGGGAATTTCTATACGCACTCTTGAGTTCGGGTCATAGTACAAGGTAGTCAGAGGATCGTAGTAGAAACCTGATGTAGCATCATAAAGAAAGGCAGACAAATCTGGATCTTCAGATCCTGTGTCAAGAAGAGATTTACAACCAAACCATTATTGTAGAGAAGACAATCATCTTTAGTTAAAGGCAGGATAGACCGTTTCTTCCAGAAACATGCCAATGCTAGCTCTAAAATTGCATTAAATCATTAAAAACCATTCGATCAATAAACATGCAGTACACATCATACTAACAAAATCTAAAACATGCTCATTTAACGGGTATCATAGTCATTTACCATGATTTACCGTTGATAGATACCGTTTTTATTAAATTAACTGTAGTTTAAAAACACCTGGCCTCTATTAACAGAACATTTTTAATGCTTCCCAACCCCATCTGAACAGCATCATACCGTAGCTGTATGTGTCAGAGGCGTCCGCAGCCCCCGTGCCAGCCGGGTCGGGTAAAACTGCAGTGTGGACGGCCTGCACTACAGCTGTCTTCTCAGGATACATCACACCCTGCACACAACCAGAATGTCAGTCACAGCCCAAACCAACATCTGCCTGCATCTCAACCATTCTGTAAATAACAGAGAGTTGACCTGTGTTAAGCCGGAGCTTTGCACTGCGGCTGATGGTGAGGGGCTGTCCACACCCACTGGCAAGACAGGTGAAACCCCCACAGATGCATGAGAGGGCTGAGGATAAAACTGCTGCTGCTGAAACTGCTGGTGCCAAAAACAAACACTACATGAATTACAACGTCTGACCAATTATTGACAAACGTTTTGACAACGTCTACACGACGTACCATCATAACATCTGGAGGGAAACCCAGGAGAGATGTCTTGGATTTATCGCTGTCCTTTCTATAGCTGTGTATTCAAAAACAAAAAGACATTATAATGAAAACTCAAGTCTCAAATAACAGCCACATTTATATCAGACTGTCATAATCTGTGACTGAAAATCTAATTTTCAGATAACATAATTTATCTTTATAATACATCCTGATAAAACCAGACGATGCTGAAGAGCCAACTACCCTAAAACAACTCGTTGATGACTTACTTCTGGTTCTTCAAAGGTTTGGCCACCTCAGCGTAAACTCTGACCCCATCGATCATAATGGGGCGGGGATTAGTTAGCAGATCCACCAATCGAGTGACATGCTGTGTGGAAAAGAAAGGTGATTGGTTTCCTGGCTGTACTAATGAGGACACCTACACGTATGATCTCAGAGACGTCAAACTACATTTCTGAAAACCAACTGCCAAAGTAGACAGTATATTACGTATTACAGGTGTGTTCCAGACAAAGGCTATTATGATTATGCAGCTTATAAGATCTTCTGACTGTTGGACACAGACAGTCACCAGGTTTTGGAACAGAGACACCTAACGGGGTCACCATACCTCATGAGAGTCCATATCGACAAAGCAGAAGCATTTGGAGCCGGGTGACTTCCCTTTAACCAAACGGACGTTACGCTCATCTAGGTAAGCAAACTGATCGAGTGCTTTCAGGATGGTCTCCACAGTGGTGGTGGGCAGTATGTTCTTAATGATCATTGCTGAAAACATGAACCAACGAGAAACTTTAGAACATCTTTGTGCATTGCGTAACATCTTCCTCCTTCAGAAACCATCATGTACAGTTACTCCAGACTTACTCTTGCTTTCCTTGAAAACTGAAGCGTTTGGGTGCGGTGATCTCTGATTGGTCCAGTCGTCAGTCAGTTGCTCCACTTCCTGTTTTTGCAGCTGCTGGTCCACCTGCTGTTGCCATGCTTCAGGAGTGAGGCTGGAGATCCTCTGCTGTACACCCTGAGAAACGGGGTTCTGAATGGGCTCGGCCGAGGCTTTCTCGTCCACACTCGGGGGCACTGACAGAACAGGGTTTGGTAACAAACCGTCCTCACTGACCGGGGCAGCTTTAGTTGGTGGTGGTTCATGTTGCTGATGTAAATCAAAGGTTTTAAAGCACATTAACAAACAGTTCATCAAGATTTAAATCAATGAAACCCTACTGAGCTAACGCTCGTATAAAAGCGCGCTCGTATAAAAGCACACTCTTCCCACTAACCTGTTCTTTTGCACTTTGGTCAGGCTGGATGTATTTGAGCAGTGCAGTCTTGTCACCAACTTTAACAGACCCCTGAGAAAGAAAGAGGAATTGTCTCCGTGCTTATTACAATCATTCCCCAAAATCCAAACACAACAAACAAACATGGAAAAAGCTCTGTGCAGAACGCCTAGAGACAGATATTCCTGTCTGAGGCCACACCCACAGGCAGGTCTGATATGGCTCTTGGTTTGCCTAGCTGTTAACTACCATTGCTGTGTAGTCTCGCTCACCTCTGCCTGAGCAAAAAAAGCTGAGCATGATCTTATTGTGGTAATATTGTTACTGTTTTCGAAGCGTCACCCAATTTAAAAGTTAACCAGATTACATAAGAAAATAATCACAAAACTGAAAGAAACTAAATATCCGCGGACATTAACGATAGGAAGTGCACAAAAAGCAAATCCCCTGCCTTACTGTAAACATCTACTGTAAAGCCCATCCCAGAAAATGACCGTATACTGATGTATGGTGTAAAATAAAGTCAACTTCAGCTTACGGAGGAGGGACGTGGAGGTAAAACAGTGACGCAGCAGGATGTTGTAGGTAAAACTGTGTGAAATGATCAGCCTCATGTGTCTTACCCACCATCAAGCTGATTTTCTCAGTAATCCACATCTGCCCGTAACCTCTGGCTGTTATTACCAAGTGTAGCGCAAAGTGCTAAATAGGTCATAAAAAATATGTAATGACTTCTGGAAGTTATCTTGTGACGGCTACACGGGACAAAATTACATAGTTCCAACGCGATGGCTGCACCCTCCCAAGCAAGATCTATCTGTTACTAAAACCATGAAAAAATATACAAATCAACTGAAAAAAGATTATGCTGATATGCTGACAAAACCAGTACAACCACAGGATAACTTTAATTGCCTCTGGGGAAATAACAGCTGAAGCAAACCTCTTCACCTTATTTTGTTCTTAGTGATGTGCCCCAAATGACTATTAAATCAAGTGTCCAATAGAGAAGACAAAGCCATTAAAAACAAGTCTGGAAGACGCCTCGCTTTCACACTTCAGTTCTCCAACAAACAAGAACCAGCGTGGACTGTAACAAATGAAGGTCATTCAAGCTGGAGTAAGCAGGGACGGAACCACACTTTCACGTTGATGCAGTCCTGGAAATGTAAGAGTTGGTAATGGTGGGTAGAGATAAGATTCCCAACCTCAAGATGACTGAATCTCAGTGGAAAGATGAATAAAAGGCTTTGGGTTCAAGCAGAACCGGAATAAACATAGAACCCAGGAGAACAGTTCTGGAATTCCAGCAAGACCGCATGAAGAATGAGCAGCGACAACGCACAAAATTAACTAGCTACGAATCACAATTCTGATAGAGCAAGCAGCAAATCCAGAAGCTCTACCACTCCCCACTGGAGCCAACAAATATATAAATATATCTACAACAGAATGATGCAATTCACCACAGACAATTACAGCTAAACCAGAGGAAGCTGAAGTTCTGAAAACTTAATGCTGAACTAATCGAAGGAAATTCACAAAGGGAAGGAGGAATGTTTTGTTTTCATTACACCACCAACCAACAGATGAAAGAATATACCAGCGGCAGCACAAAACATCACAACATCAACTCGTGTTGATGAAGATAGAAGTTGTTCTAATTTGCTGGACTACAAGTAGAAATATGCAAATACTCTCCAGTCTCTGAAATACTGCACTTGCGTAATATGACGACAGAGAAAAGCATTGGAACATTATGCAGAAAACTCAAATCCAAATTCAAAGTACACTATCTCATCTCACTGATGATACAGGGTATCCATTACGACAAATGACAACATATCGAAATCGAAAACAGATTTTAAAGCACTGTGGTTGTACACAATCACTCTCGCTCACAATCTGTTCCTGCAAATGGATTCGGTGTCGCAAACAAAAATCATTTTCTAAGGGGCTTGTTTGTATTATTCGTGATAAATCTACCCGCCCCGCCCCCAGCCCAGACCCCGCCCCCAGCCTTCTTCCTGTCAGGAGACAGAGTGGTTGTAGTGCGATGAGGATGGGCCACCTGGTTGGACTTCATGAAGTGGACAGCATCCTCGAGGTTTAAAAACTCCACATAGGCCGTATCGAAGCTGTAACCTGGGAACAGCATTTAAAATACAGATGGTTTGCGTTAGTTACTGTAAGTACATAAGAGAACTGTCAAGTGAAAACAAGGCAATGGTTCGTATCATTTAGCGAGTTGATGCAGGATGGCTTTTGTTCGCTACAGTGCATCACGGGCACAAAAATAAAACAACATTTGAACAGACAGAACAGTCTGCAGATCAGATTTTAACAGCAGGGGTCATGTCAAATGTGCTAGGTAAGTTAAACTACAGCAATTAGAAAAACGTAACTTTTTGTACTGTTTGCTAGTTAACATAATAATAGACAGATGTTTTTTTTAAACACATTATATCAGAGCCAAGAGGCAACTAACAGCAGTAAGTATGAGACAGTATGAGACATATGAGACAAAGTACGAGACGAGTACAGTATTTGTATGTTTGTTGGGGTTTATTTGGCTAAATATCAACTGTAGGTCCTTACGTAACTCAAGAGTATAAACATACAGAAAGAAACAAAACTTTTTTATTGTAATACCAAATTTTCACCTAAATCAAAACAGTTTCAGGTCTACCGCAGCTATTGTAAGTTTGTGTTGTATGCTGCAGACTAATAGACAATTCTGTCATTCCACCCTATGAACCCTTGTCATAAACTGGCATAAACTCAAAGGCACTTTCAGATTTTAGGAGCACACATAAGTCAGTGGCTAAACAACAGTCATTAGAACCAAGAGAGGAACCATTTGCTGCAACAATTCACTGTATCCAAAATGCATCTAACTTATTTATAAAGGGCAAAACATTAAGAAATTCCAAAAATCTCAAAATATTCTGAAAGATCAGCACGACACGTTAAAAGATGGAAGCTGCCGAGGGGAATCTGACCCTCCCACACAAGATCATGGGGAACGAGGGGGGACAACAAGAGACCCGCATAACATGTTCGAATATTGATGAGAAGTTTTCTTTAAAAAGCAAAAGCGTCTGAGATGCACAAAGCAGGACTGGTATAAGAGAGACAGTGAGCGTGAAGGTTCGAAGAGCGTATGGCGAAACACTGGTTGCGAATCGATTAACGATGCTTAAAACGAACAAGATCTCACCTGGCACGACGTCCCTTATTTTCATGCCCTGCATCGGCACTCCATCACGAACTGCAAAAGCATTCAGAATCTACGCAACAAACAACAGGAATTCTGTGCGTCAGCTTCCCAGATGAGCGTCAACACTTTAACAACCATTTAGAAAATTAAAGGAATAGTTTAAACAAAAAAAATTATTCTGTTATCATTTCACGATCATTGATATCATGGTTACTGTCAATAATGTTATATTACGACACCAGTAGTTTGAAGTTACATGAGGGCAAGAAAATATTTCGGACAGAATTTTCATTTTGAGGGGAACGATTGCCTTTAATTGTCGTTTCATGATAACTGTAAGGTAAGCTCTGTATAATCAAACATGAATAACTGAGCTCACCTGTTGCATTGTGGCAGTTTTTGGAATTCCAGAGATAGCGATGGTTTTTGAGACTTTATCCTGGACGCCAGCGCTCCTGTAATCCTGGTCCTTTGTTTTAAAATTCATGTTTAAATAATGACACAAGGAATCATAAAAACATCCGTAATTCAAGCACGCTGGTAATTACCGCCATAGGCTGACAAAAAAAGTGCTACACAAATTAGCTTATATAAAACACATTCAGTTTTATATTAAATACTGTATCAGTCTGAAACATAAAATTGCGGGTTACTCCGGGAAATCAGACCAGACAGCTCAAATTATAAAAACATACTGTTAGGTAAGGTAAGGTAATGAGACCATGTTGAACGCTGGTCTGTTGTGTACTCAATAACTGATTTTTGTTCATTTTTAACTAATGAACGCATGGATTGCAGTTTAAACTGTATTTTTGTAACTGCATAGTTTACGGTGTTTGGCCTACAATATAGTTTTCCATTTACTACTCAGAAAAATTATGTAATTGAATACTAATGAAAACTCAAATGGTGCTGTAATAAAAGAATCTTCTTGTCGGAAGGGACAAGGAAAATTCCAAACCTGAGAACCAGAATCGTCTTGTCTTTGAGGTGGGTCCAGTTTGGATTCCTTCACATCTTTTTCAGACAAGTGTAGATCTTTATTGTAGTCATATTTTCGTCCTGAGCTGGTCCGGTAATCAATGTCTCCATAATCCTGATCCAGTCGTTCTGCTTTGGGGTTTTTAGATTCATTTGGACCCGACATCAGACTGTCTCTCTGTGGTCCATGATCAGAAGACACCTCACCTGATCCCTTAAAGGTCCCAGGATCACTTCCAAAACGTTGCTTTGGATTTGGTGGGATCTTGTCTTGGAAGAAGGGAGGTCTCCCCCCTGATGGAGGAATTCTATCATGTTTTTCATCTCGGTCACTTGGCCAGAGTTGATCATCTTCTCTGTTCTGGGGTTTTAGAGTGGGGTCCAATGGAAGAAGTGGAGGTTTCTGATTTGCCCGAATTGCAGCTCTGCCTGAAAAACTGCCTGGAACGTTTTTGTCCCAGTTCTGGGATTTGGAGTCTCTTTCTGGCCGAGGAAAATTAGTGCTGTCCTTTCCCAGAAACCCAACAGACTGCCTGTCCCTCTCTTTGAAATGAGAAAGTTCTCCATCTTTTCCATGGTGAGACAAGAACCTCTCTTGCAAATCTCTTGGGAATAGGGGAGGCGTTCTGCTTATTGTTGGAGGAGGATCCTGGTCTCTCATGCCGTGTTTGCGCCATTCTTCTGAGGATGAGTCACTATCTCTTCCTCGGAACCTCACAGGATCTCCCATTACCTCTGGAAATTCCTTGTCCCTAAGGGATGGCTCTTCAGCTCTGATCATGGATTCTGGGCCTCCACAACCTAAGGGCATATCTGGTCTTCCCTTGACACCCATAGGAACGCCATCTTCTCGAAACATGGGAGGCGGCTGGTCTCTAAAATCACCAGAGGATCCCATGCGGTTTCTCAGATCCACATCGGTTTCAAACCTTCCTCTTGGATTAAGCAAAGGTCCAGCTCCTCGCCTCTCAAAGTCCATCCCTGGTCTATCTCTGGGAGGAACGTCCATGTTGAAACCATCTACTCCACCCATCCGTGACCTCTCCCTCTCTCTGAAGTCTCCAAAATCGCCATTTCCGCCCATAGCCACCATGGCAAGCCTTCTCCTAATGTCCATGGGGGGAAGACCAGATATGTCCATTTGAAACCTTTCCCTCATATTCATGAATCCATCATCCTGGCCTCTCATATTACCAGTGTGCATGTCTCTTGCGCCCATATCCATGGGTGACCTAGACTGCCCCATAAAGCCTGGAGAATTCTGAAGGTTTCTCTGGTCCATTTCAAAGCGTCTCCTGAAATTCATGTCCATGTCATCCCCAGGCCTGAAGAAGTCCCCAGGTTGCTCTCTTCCTCGGTCAAAGAGTCCCATGTCTCGTCCCCTCATGTCTGGTGGGCAATCAAACTGCCTCATGTCCATAGGTGGTCTGTCCATGTTCATCCCATCTCGACCTCTGAAGTCAGGTGGGCCATCTCTGCCATTAAACATGCCTCGAGGTTCCCCACTGCAATAAAATCAACAGCATCACTACAGTTATGATGGTCTGTCTTTATACAGCTTCACATTAACCAATGCGACAGCATACCTACATTTTTAGGACCCACATAAAACAATGAAATCATACTGCATATACTGACGTTTTAATATCTTTAGACATAAGGCCCAACAAAGGTTGCTTTTACAGTTTGGTATGTTCATTGTGCATCTTGTAAAAGCAACTTGCATGTTAACACAGGTGTAGATATTTTAAAGATCTCTTACCGAAAGGGCATCCCTCCTCGTGGTCCAGGCCTTGAACCATTCCACATGTTGTTGTTCCTCTCCTGACTCTCTCAGCACGAGTTTTCAGTGCAGAATTGTGTTTTGCTGGACAAACAGGAATCTGTTCATTATAGGTGAATGCACGGAATATAAATCTAACGTTACCTTACGTAACTTCCGGGACTGAATGACAAATATATCACGCATACAGTGACGCAAGCAAAAGCACGTCTGTTATCCACAGAGCAACTCGAAATGGATTAAATGATGTTATTCTTTATAGTACAGAGTTACAACATTGTGGATGATCTATTCAGATCGAAAGATAAACGTGTTATCCAAACATGCTAACACAATACACGCACTGCATGTACCCAGCAAACAGGGAACGTTCTGTGAACATTGTCTAACGTTCTATACAAGTTCTATCAACGTTATCAAAATCAGTAACGTTAAAGGGGCGTTATTCACGTTACATATCATAAATATACAACGTTTTCTTAAATTGTTCGTGAAACATTCAAGAAAAGAAAAAGGTCGTTTCTAATAACGTTCTTATAACCAAGCAGTAACATTAGTGCAACGTCTAAACGTTTCTAGAACGTTCAAAATATCATTTTTGACCCTTTTATCCGTGTAAACGTTACAGGAGCGTTCTTACAACCCACAATTGTTAGCTGGGTATGAATAACTGAAGGTAATGAAGACGATCTAGATTTTACATTCACAGTCGCTTAGTGATCAAGTCAAAATATAATTTGCGTTTATATATTTATTACCAATGCAATGTATGCAATGTAAGATGTTATTTTTATACATCTGTATAACACGAGCCCGGCCTTTATAAACGAATGCTATCATGCTAAATGTAACTAGCAGCTCCAGGCATTGTGCACGTATCAACTACCGATGTAAACAACGCTTTCCTGTCGATTACATGAAGATACAGCAAAATACGCGTCTCTTTCCTCGTTCAGGTTTGTAATATCTATTTAGACGACTTACCTTGCTCGTAATCGTTATTTCGCAGGATCGTTCAGGCTTTCCACACACAACAGAAACGGAAACGGAGTAGATGCGCAGTTTCCGGTGAACACGAGCCCAAGGGAAGTAGAGACACCCCACACAAAAAGTGTATTAAAAACTAATGTACAAATCAGAGTTCATTTCGTTTTTGTTTCAGTTTGTTTCTTGCGGTTTTATTCATATTTTTAAATTGCTTTTATCTTTATATTTTTAGTATTTATGTTTGTTATATTTATATATATATATGTTATATATATATATATATATATATATGTTTATTTTGAGCAATTTCGTTATGTTTCTGTATTTTTATTATTTTTTCAATTTTTATATTGCCTTTTAGAATTAATTCATTTTTGTTTTAGTTTTATTTTGGTTTATATGTATTCCGAGTTAAACATTTAAATTTTTAATCATCTAAAAATTGAGACGTTGGCGATACACTGAAGTTCACAATTTTCAACTAATATTTAGGCCTATATTTTACTTTCAGTTAACACAGATGTTAGTTTTAGTTTCAGTTTTGGTTAACCATATCAACACTGGTTCAAGTGATTTCTTTTGTATTCAGATCAATGTGTGCGGCATCACTTTGAGGTTTTAAAATTGCCATCGTGTCTACCAATCCTGATAAGAACCACTATGGAAACTTACACTGTCCAAAACATTTATTCTGCACATCAAGTAACAAAATACACACGCCACAAACGAGGAGCGACACAGTAGGCTGAGCTAATACATGACAATGACAAAGCATCACCTTTACTTGAGGTTTACACACGAAGCTTCTGCTCCGTCCTCAATATAAAACCTTTTCTCTGAAAATATATTTCAATGTTTACAGATCCTGTCATCGCATCTGAAGAGAACAACAACATAAACAGGAGAAAATGATGACTTGAATGTCACTGAATGTCCACAGAGCTCAAACAAAACTGTATTTCTGAGTTTCTTTTACAATACTGCGGTCATACACGTAGTAACAATAAAACTCAATGCAGCTATATACACTGAGGAGTATTTTTAGCAAATGCATAAACATACACCTCTGACTGGCACGACCTGTGAGCCATCTACTCAGTGATCACAAAGAATCAAACAAACAACAAATTATTAGGCCATAATAAACACGTTTCTTGTAGCTACAGTGGAAATACAGTTCAAACACATTGTGATTCATCTCTCTCCACATGGACAGGGTAAATAAAGTCAAAGTTACATGTTACATAGTAATGTAACATAACATACAGCTTTAAGATTATGTTGAGTATGCAAACGATCATCGAGAGTAGATTGCTTGGCTACCTGTATGAAATATGGCAGAAACATCATATCATCTATGTGGCAGTTTCACAGTTTAACAGCAATATTCATATTGCTTCATTTGTACTGCACATTAATAGAATCTTCCGGAAACCTTTAGACTTCAAAGTATGAAACTAAATGAAACCAGTTATGTTCTGTTTAAATGCAGTGCTCTTCAGAATACAGAAATAAGGGCAAACTGAACAAAAACAGCTACATAATTCTTGTAAGATAATTGCAACAGAGCAAAAAAAGATGAAAGCAAGATATTGATATAACGAGTGAATATTGATATGGATATTAATAAAGTACAGTGATGGTATTACTTTCCGATTAGCCAATATTCTAATACAAAAATGGTTCATAACTAAAAACAAACGCTAAAGTCACATAAACTGTATCCATGAAGAGAGTCATATTGTTTAACATCCTGCAAAAACGCCAGCAAACATTTTAAAATGAATTATTTGAATGAACTTTTAGCAATTGCAAAATTGTGAAAATTAAATAAATGACAGTGCATGGTGTTAAATGTAACAAACAATATCTCTCAGATAAAGATATATAAGAAAATACAGTTAGACTACTATTAGCTTGGGATTCACTTTTAAAAGTTTTCCTAGATTACAGCATTTCTGCACAAATAAAGATGCAAAATGGCGAGTAAGCTTCTAAGCACAAGTGAACTTTGCTCCACCATTTAGTTTTCAATATGGTTTACATGGACTGTAAATACGCTCTTCTGTCACTATATTTCTCAGTATCACACTGATTCTATTCCTCTCTTTTCTCTCCACCTGGCGGCTGGGGTGTTAAAATCTCTCCGTTACACCGTGCAGCAGCCGAGGCCTCGTCTCCGTGGGCCTCTGGGTGATCCTGGCCAATCAGGGAGCTGCGGGGAGGCACAGGTGTGGCAGCCAGAGGAACAGGTGTGGTGCTGGGGGTGACAGGACCTCCTGAGGCCCCAAGTGCAGGAGAGGAGGCCCCAGAATCACTCTGGTCAGGAGCCCGGAGCCTTTTCATCATGGTGGTCACACGAACAGCTTTCTATATAGAGAACACCATATGTCCTCTTATCAGATTACACACTTATTAAAGTTGATTAATGTGAGACAGAACTAGGTCACCTCACCTTCCATTTAGCTTTAGCAAAATTCTTCTCAATCTGAGCACAAACGCCATCTTTGATATTTTTGTCTGAAGCGGCGTTTCCAGATATCCTGAAGAACAGATTTTTTGGAATGTCATGTGAGAAGTTAGAGAAAGTGTTGAGGCACGATTCGCGTGTTATGATTGGAGGAGGATTCTTACCATTCATGACTGATGGCTTCCTGTGCCGTCAGTCTCTGGTCCTGGTCCACCTCCATTAAACACGCAACTAGACTTTTTGCTGCAGTGCAGATTGTGAAATTGTTTGTGAAAAGACAATTTTAAGAGTTGATCAAACGCTGTCAATAAACGTTATTATCTATAAATGTGTTTTTTTCAGCTTCAGTTATCTTGAAGTTCTGTTTAAATGCCAAAAATTTTGTCATATATCAATATACATCATACACTGTGATGCATGTCTATGTGTATTCACATTATCAACAATAATGTTTAAAGAAACTCCTGTAACTGCCCTGAACAGAATCATATTCACAACATCGACCGAGGCATTTAACATTCGTGCATCATACCTGAATCTGAGATGTCGTCCCAATAGGGCGAGTCAAACTCATAATCCCCGGACAGAATTTTCCGGAACAAATTTTTATCATGGTTGTCATAATCATCATCATCTGTCTCATCATAAAAAGGTGGATTTCCTGACAGCCTGAAGAAAATCGGTCTTATCAGAACATTTTAAAGCCCAGGAAACCAAACAACATATGACCTACAACTGATTGGCTAGGAGGAACCTTACACACAGGTAACACTGTTCACTTACAGAGTGGAAATGATGACAACACTGAATATGAAATGGATTGTACATAACAGATGAATCCAGCTGTGTATCAGTCACATGACCTCGTCGCTCTAGTTTTACCTGATGCTCTAGTGTGCAAATGGAAAAACATGTGTAAACAAAGACCACATCAGCTCATAAAATAAAAATGATGGAACACATGGAACAAAAATGATGTTTCTTCTGACACAAGACAAACTCACAGAATGTACATGATCACTCCAATGGCCCAGCAGTCCACTGGCCTGCCATATCTCTGTCTACCGACCACCTCTGGAGCTACAGCAGAGACACAATCAAGAAAATATGAATTATGGAAATATTTGCCAGAGCATAACTTTAATATAAAGTGCCGTTTTAAGAAACCATGGAGATGTTTACGTACCAAGGTATTCCGGCGTGCCACACGGCTCCTTGATGAGACCGTTTTCGAGTTTGGCCAGGTGAAAATCACTGATTACAATTTTGGAGTTTTTCAGGCGGTTGTAATAGACGAGATTTTCCAGCTGTATGGTTTAAAAGACATGAACTGGATAAACCATATATATATATAAACCATATATACCATATATATATATATAAGTGTAAGTGTATAAGTAAACCATTATATATAATATAATAATATAAGTGTATCACTGCACCCATGTTTTCTGTCTTTTTTACAATTCAATGGATAACTCAAAAGCCACACAGCATCAAGAGGTTTACGCTGCAATCTGCAACATTTTGGGGTTGGACAATTAACAAAAATCAGTTATTTAGCAAGTACGTGACAGATCAGTGTTTAAAATGGTCTCCTTAGCTCACCCCAATCCCCAAAGGTAAGTTTATGATATAAATGTCAATTCTGATTTTGTATGTAATGAAAAGTATGTAAAGTAACCTGAAATGTAATGTTTCAAACAGAGGTGGCGGTAGAGAGGTAAAAGTTACAGATTACAACCTCTAAACCAGTGATTCCCAGTGGGTGTAATACCACCAGGTGACCATTAGATGGAAGCAAAGGCCCTAGTCACCTTCAGGTTTCTGTGAACGATGTGGAGCGAGTGGAGGTAAGCCACAGCCTCCAGCACCTGCCGCATCACGTTGCTGGTGTCGCGTTCTGAGTAGTAGCCCTGGTCCAAGATCCAGTCAAACACCTCTCTGCCTGTGGCCCTTAAATGAAACAACCAAACTGTTCACAACAGAGTCCAAATCGGCCATGTAGGAGTGATTCAATACATAACCCTGACTGAAGCAAGACTATGTCAAAATAATCAAGCTACAAAATAAAACAAATGTCTTCCAAATCTAAATGGATAGAGTGTGCATAGAGTGCATTCTCTCTTTCATTCACTCGCACAAAAATCCCAAAGCACTTACAGTTCCAGAAACAGGAAGTACTCTTTTCTTGTCTCAAAGACATCGACCAGCTGCAGGATGTTATGATGCTTCACCCTGCAGAGAGAAAGAGAGAGAGAGAGAGAATGAAAGAGCAAGAGAGAGAAAAAGAGCAAGAGAGAGAGACAGATTCTGTCATTCTGTGACTGGAAGTCGAGCAGAAAGCAAAAAGAGACCCAAACTATCTGCAGAAATAAAACGATTAGCATCACAAAGAGTTGCATCATAAACATGACATCAGGCACCATCTGCAAGCACCTTTCTGTAATAAAGAGATTGTATAAATAAAGCGCCTGGTAATCGTACATTTTTAGGATGAGGATCTCATTTTTGGCAGCTTTCCGCACTTTCCTTCCGTCTTTTTTCAGGAACTTTTTACAGGTGAACATTTTCAGCGTGTTTTTGTCCTTTGCTCTGAATATTTCACAGAACTCCTCCCTGTTCACACAGACAAAAATCATAAATGTCTTTTACACTACATGGCCAAATGTATGTGGACACACAAACATACTCAAATGTAACAGCTGGTCTTGGGTGACTGCATGGGCCCTGCACTCTGGGCTGTGTGCAGGCCAGTCAACCAGTTTTAAACGTTACTAAAACGTTAAAATTGTTGTTTTAAGAACATCATCCAAACTTGTTTTAAAATCAGTAACATTTTTAAAATGTTTCACAAACAATTAAAAGTAACTTTTGGATGTACTATCTATATATATTTTTTTAATAACTTGAGAGGACTTTTACGGAACGGCAATTTCCTGTTAGCTGAGCGGTCACTTCTGTATGGTGTGAGCAATACTCAGTAAATAATGGACTGGTCCCAGTTTGTGCACTGGGACAGAGGAGAACCTCTCTTAAGCTGTATGTCATAACATTACATATAGTCTGCAGTGGAGTTATTGTGTCCACATACTTCTGGCCAAACGGTGCAGCAAATATTATAATAAACAGGTTTTAATATGAGAGTGTAGATTTATACTCACGACTTGACCACCTGTCCCAGGTCATATTTATCAGTGACCTCTGAGGGACTGTTATAATCTTTCTTCTCTCCCAGAGTCAAACAGCCAAACGGCATGGCAGCTCCTGCCCCACAACCCAACACAAAACAAGTTCAATATTAAACTACAATACTAGTCTGAAATGATCTAGTTGTTTTGTCACTGCCGGTTTGGATATTAACTACAAATGGAACCCATGATCTTGACATTGCTAGCACTGTCAAAAACATTAGTACACCAAACACAAAAACAAAACATTCCTGCATCAGTTTAATTATTATATTAATTATTATATTTAACGTTTCAAGTAAATGATCAGCTCCTCAATGCACAATACAGTGAATGAATTGTGTCTTAATTATAATGTAAAGTGTGTGATGTAGACAATGTTTTCCAGAATCATTTGTGTTATGCCGGCTGAAGTCTCTTCACATCCTGATAACAATTAGTAAAGAGGTCTAATGATGTTCTGTGGAAGGTGCAGGGCTATCAAATGTTCATCCAATCATTGCAATCATTGAACAGAGGGCGGGATCTTATGCTTATACTGCTAACCAGTCCGAAATTGGCTACCCTACTTTGAAATGTAATGTTTTTAATGTTTTAAAAGGCCGTCGATGTGCCTGTTGATGGTGGGGCGAATTCATTCATTATGATTTTTGCCGTGAGTCCTTGAGATGCCTCTCCACATTCTTTCACTGACAATTAAAACACACTCGACTGTTTCATGTGTTTCTTTCATTCAGCTGCGACCCTGACTGTCTTCTCTCTTTCTAAGCCAGAACTCAAAGAGGAAGGAATAAATTGTCCTTAAACTGAGAGCAAAAGAAAGAGAGAGAGAAAGAAGATTTGGCAGACAGCACACTCATAACCACACACCAGTAATGCCTACAATTTATTCCACTTGTGTCAGGAAGTAGCTCTGTCTGTGAACATGCAGTAATCATGTTTTTTATGACATGCTCTGTAAGCACATCACAGGAATAGACCACAGAGATGACATTCATTTAACAGTCTTAAATTGTCTGATATCAAAAATCAACAAAATCAACCCTTTCAAATCCATTTTTTCCTCATAATATAACATGCAGATGGTCTTTTTCTGAGTGAAACTCAATATTCAAGGGGAATATTTGATGAGTGGGCGTACTGTACCAGAATGGTACCACACCTGCATGTAAGATTGTATGGACTTGTTTTAGCTGTCACAAAAACACAGAAATGACTTCATTTGTCTTAGGATCAGCTTAGCATTTTTCTACTGTGTTCAAACTTGCTCTGATCTTCACTTATTTTGGAGCTTTCCTGGGGCTTTATTTCCTGTGTAATAACCCCAACAGCGTTTTACATTAAACGAACTAGTGAACAGACCAGAGAAGAAACGACAAGCGCTCAAATCTAAATGAGCCACACACAGAGCTCAAAACCCTGCAGACAGTCCTCATTTCCCTCATGCAACAATGTAATCCTGTACTTTAATCATTGGATAACAGCCTATAGACATTCAAAACGATGGCCAGAAAAGCCACTTTAACTCTACGAAGGTTTAAATCCTGATGTACTATAATTTATTTTTAATGTATTTAAAATTGCAACAGAACAACGACATTCAGTGACGAAGAACCAAAACATAGTACAACAGTTATTGTGCACTTTGTGCCTCTGAACTCTCTTGGGCTTGATCTTATACTAGACCTCTGATGTTACAGTACAGAAAACAACCTATTTTCTCTCCTCCACTCTCCCAGAATAGTCCAGAAAAAGCAGCAGATGAGGAGAGCAGACTGAAGCATCATTACCACCCAACACCATCGACCAAAAAAAGTCCACTCCTAAACAGTAAAGGAGGTATTACATAAATTACAGGCTGAGAGAGAAGCTGTTTGCTTTGGCCGTCACAGGAGCACTGAGGTCTCTAATTAATCTCCTCCTGGCCCGTGTGGCTGCAGCAACCGATGGCTCTGGAAGGGCAATGCATAGTAATGAGATGAGAAAAGCAGTTTAAAGACCAAGGGGAGAGAAACCAAGAGATCAAATCAGCACTGATGTATTTAGCACACATCCCAACATTTTACACGCACAGGCTTAAACAACTTTATTACATTCATTTGTCTGTTGTTTATCACCACAACTATTTTCTCTGTGTAGTCTTTTGCTGATCTTAAGCAACTTCAATAAACAGATGAAAATAAAAGCACTCATTTGGGTTGTATCTTCTGACAACCTTTTATCACTTTAAATTTTATCTACAATAGGGTGGTACCCAGCTAACAGGGAACGTTCTCCAACTGTTGACTAATGTTCTCTTAACAGTTCTCTCAACGTTTGCAGTAACATTATTAGAATGTTGTTTTACATTTACCAAAATGATATTCTTAGGTTTGTTTTGTTACTGTTTTAAAAATGTTGCAGAATTTATGTTTAAATAAGCATTCTTACAACCAAATTGGATGAAAAAAATTGGATATTTTGAACATTCCTAGCATTTACAATTTTTGTGACTTAATGGGAACGGTAGGGAAACATTCATGCAAACTACAATTGTTCGCTGGGTAACTTCTCTTGTTTCATTTTGGCAGTGCAGGTATGCAGTATGCTGTCCAACATTAGCAGTCAGGTGGAGGAACAGCACAAGGGCATCAGAAATACTCCGTTCCAAATGCAAAGCCCTCAGAGCACCTGCTGCTCTGCTCGGGTGAGGAAGGGTTATCTGTGCCTCAATGCACATTTTAAAACACAACCATGATGTTTTTAACACTCACAGTAGTTTAGGTTGCCGAGTTACAGCAGCTTTCATCAGAACAGAGATACCGAGATAAGACCGTCTTAATCTTCTGAGGATTAACCTTCATTCATACTCGCTCTCTTCATGCCTTAGTCTGGAAATCAACAGGCAATATCACCTCTTTACCTTGTTTGTGATCAATTATGCAGCGCTGCTTCAGTATGTGTGAGTTTGTGCGTGTACGCATGTGTCACTGTCTGTGTTCTGCCGAGCTGAACATTCGGTTTGAAGCTATGGCCATTGTTTGGCTCGTTCTCTGTAGGTCTGCCAGACGTGTGTACATATGCTGTCAGTCAAGCTCTTTTGTAGCACATGCTGTAAAGCAATAGCGTTCCTAACTAACCCAGCTCACTATTTTAGGTTGCTAGAACACTTCCATTAAGTTACAAAAATGTTTAAAATATTATATAATAATATATAATAATATATATACTATTATATAATATTATATAATATTTTTAGTTCAAAATGTCCAGATGTATGAACGCTATTGCTAAGAATGTTTTTGATATGTTAAAAAATTCTACTAATGTTACTGCAAGAACAATTTATGGCAACACTGTGAGAACGTTTACAGTATGTTAGCCAACGTTCTGAGAACATTCCCTGTTAGCTGGGAATCTTCTGAGTTCAACATCAGATACGATTTTGGCACATCCAAACAAAAATAACATTGTTGGGATTCATTTGTGTGATGTCATAATTCTGACGTGTTCTGCTCAGGTCGACTGTACCAAATCATCCACCAGAAAGAATGAACAACAATGTCAACAATGTTGTCAAGTAGTGGAGTCCACAACAACTATACATGTTTATTTGTAAGGCACTTTTTAACAGGCCCATATTCTGTTTCTTCTGCTTCTCTGATTTTTTTGCTTCTAAACAGAGACAAGATGAGAGAAGATTTATTAACTCAATATCAACTCAAACATTTCTCATCAAATTCTCAACAATTCTAAATATTTGTCAATCGTACATAAACAAAACAAGGTAAATGCGACGGATTTGCATTTGTGAAGCAAGAGAACGTTCCTGCATTTCCTGTTCCAGTTCGTCCCGTGATTCCAGTGGGATGTTTAATTAGTTAAGTGTCATTTCAGCGTTTACAAATTGACCATCAAGCCAGAATGATCCAGAACAAGTGTTTTATTCTCCTCTTATCTCGAAAACATGCAGCAATCAAACAAATGAAAAGACCTCACGTCAATTAGCTGCAAGCACACATTTATTATCAAAACACATTCATATGTATGAGTTTATTTTTAGTCATCTAATTGATGGTACATCATGTTGTTGTCCCTCTTATTTGGCACAATCGTGCGTTTGGCTGTGCGTTAGAAACATGTACTGGCCATGAAAGCTGAAGCTTGTTTTAAGACAATCATTCAACAAATTATGAACGAGCGAGAACATCACAAACATAAACACACACATCATCACACTCCTCATGCACCACAAACTCCTTAAACTGTATCTTTGGGGCCCCAAACTTTAATTGTGTTTTCATGCTAATTAACTTTTAGAGCTACCTTGTTATGTGCTTTTGTCGTTTTATTGATTTTTGATATTGCTTTATAAGATGAATCATTTTTATTTCAGTTTTAGCTTCAATTTTTATTTATTTTCAGTCATTAATTTTAGTGCCTCAGCTTATGTCGGTTCATTGCAATTTTCTGATTTTCATTTCTACATTTTTAGAGTATTATTGTTTATGCCTAGATTGTATCTGATTTCAGTTAACGGAAATGTTATAATACTTTCAGTTTTGTAAACTATAATAACCTCGGAAATACAGTAAATAAAAAACACACTCATTTACATAAAACAGGAGAGAGAAATATACGAATTTAAATTCAGGGGACAAAACTCATTTACAGTTAAGTCACCACAGAATTACTTGTTTTGCATTTTTGTCACAGCAAAAGACACTTTTATTAAGTGTTATTGACCATCCCCAATTTTGTATGATACAGTATGAATAAAAAATAGTGGGATTTATTATGTGCAGAGAAAACAAGCCCATCCATTCATAATACACACCTGAAAGGAGAAATAACACACCTGCATTTGAGTTTTATTTCTCCTGATTATGAAATGTTCTAGATCTCTGAATAATAATGTTCGGTCTCTTTTGTATGTGTGTGTTTACTCCAGACAGCTACAACTACGTCTTGTCAGTATGAGTTCTTCTGAAGATTAACATTACACGGCTGAGAAAAGAAGTGAGGATGAGACCTTCACATCGAGCATAAACAGGAAATGGTTTAGTGATGGTTCTTAAACTGTCATTGATTTAAAGTTAACTGTCAGTCGGGAGGAAGAAAACTTTCAAGAAAATGAGTTATTGTACTTTTGCACTTTATTTTTATCATCACTTTTTGACGAGACCGTCTTACGAATCTCGAAGCTCACTGTGGGCTTCTGATTCAGAGGAAATAATTCAAGAGAAAGATGTTTAAAAATATGTTTAGAATGCAGCAGACTGATGTACTTCATTTTGTTATGAACAGCAGAATTGCGACAGAACATGGTCACACATGACCGTGTGTTGTCATCATAGAGAAAAATTACTTTCCACTTTTTGATAATAAATCTCGTGTCACAGAACTTCAGGTACACGAAACCTTTCAGGGTTGATGCTTTTCAACAGAACCCACAAACATCTTCTGTTGCGCTGCACTGAATAATGCACGATGTTTACAGCAGCATTCTGCATTGTGTTTGAGCAGAGGTCTGTGGACGACCACCACAGGCCTGGCAGACGAGAGGAGAGTTACATCTCTTCAAAGGGTGAATCTTATCAAGCTGTGGTGAGACAGTACATACCAGATGGCACCAAGACACAAAAACACTCCCTCTGATGTTACACCAGGAGAATTCTGCTATGTAACACCGGACCTCTCATTTCACGAGACGATAAACACATCTTTATCCAAACTAAAACACACAACTGGACTTTCAACCGGTGATGGTAAACGGTCACATTGAGTGCGAGAAACAACATTCCTTTGCCTCAACATCAAAGACTTTTGCACAGTACAACCTCTGAAGAAGTGAATGAAGCTTTCCTCCACAACACTGTACCCCGAGACACTCGTGCGCTCTCTTGAAAGAGCGGCTAATTGGAGAAATTATGTGTTTATTAAGAACCCTGAATTTGCTTCACACGCAGTCGGCTAATCTGTCCATTCTGTTCCTTATGTTGTTTGTTGCCTTGGTTACAGTCATACGTGCACCAAATGCAGTGGTACAGTACAGCGTGTGCACTTTAGAACACACACACAACAGTCGTCGAGTTCAAGAGAAGTGCAACTGTTTATTATGAGGCACACCGTGCGACGCAAGCACGCCATTTTAAAACAAGGGACGTGTGCTCGTCTCTTCCCATGAGCTGTTTGATGTATGACCAAAATTTCTAAATCAGCATCAGTGAACAACCGAAGACTAAATAAATCAGAAACTGTGTCTTTAATATTATATAAAGCAGAAAAATAATGCAAAAAACTGATTTCAAAGGGGTTTTTAAAAGAAGACTTGGTGACATCAGCAAAAACAAAACGTTGTTTCAGAGGCGGAGCAAGTTGTTGAAGACGGAGCTTACTTGCGTTTCTTTTTACCTTTTGTGCTTCCCATAATGTTGACAACATTCCCTTTACAGTGTGTGAGAAATGAGAGTTACCGCTGCATTGCACTGAGTGCTGCTCAATTAACTTCATTTCCTGGCTCTGCTGGGCAGGTTTCCACCGAAAACATTGAGGGTGGATCATTTAACAACAAGCACCCGCCTCATGATAACACTGTTTCCCAGGCAACAAAAAAGGAGGGAAACGCAGTAGCTTCTGGATTCTAAGAGACTATTAAAGCAAAGATGTTGCTCTATTGTATTTCATGGCCTCTTTTCAAGTATTAGCTTTGGCTGCTTAAAGTGAGCGTATCATAACAGCCTGTCTCAGGAGAAGATTCTCCAGCTTTAACCTTGAATTCTTATATCACTTTTATGATGTGTTAGTATTAGCTTTGGGAATTTGTGTGGAGAACGTTATCTGCAAGCAATACATTCTAAATTCTGCCACAGGATAAACACAAATCCCCTGAGCAACTAACCTTAACCAATGCTAACCTTAACCATTGATTTTAAAACCGACCTTGTAAAGCTAAAATCCTAATCAAGCAATATTCTCAGTGTTTTCTACTCCAAGACCAATGGGACTAATCCAGTCTAGTGATGAGTCATGGAAGGAGAACTAGTCCATTAGTCATTCAGCAACTAACTAGTAAGATTTTTACATTTATTTTTATTGACAGGGCTCTTATTGGCATGCTGTGTTTTAACTGGTAGTTTGCACAGCAAAACAGCTGAAGTTATATTTTGTGTTTATATTCATGTCATTTAAAATATCACCTCGAGAGTCATTCGTTTGCGTCATGGTCCTTTAATATCCCTGTGAATCTAACAGTATTACTAATAGTTCAACAAATACACAAACTGTAATATAGTGTCGATAAGTTCAGCTGCATTAAACCTGCATGGCCCAATGCATCACCAGTAATGGAGATGTTGAATATGTACAGTAACTGCATAAATCGAGTAGGTGGCTGAAATATTAATTACATTCCCCTTTAAATCTGCTGTTAGACAGCCAGCCACTCAAATCACAGTCAGCCTGTGAAACCAGAAGCCAGAACTATATTTACTGGAGTTATTCTGTTCTTTAATCCAGAGAAACAAAAGAGAATCAGTATCGCCAGATCTTTAAAAAAAACAAGGTAAATGAAAGACTATCCACACCAATAGAAGCCCTAACCCAGCTAACAGGAAAAAAGTTCTCTGAACGTTCCCCTAATGTTCTCTCAAAGTTAAAAATGTTTTTTTTTTGCAGTAACTTTAGCAGAATGTTTTTTAACATTATATATTACATTTTAAAAACATTTTTCTTAAGCTGTTAGTTGAACATTTAAAAAATGTTAGCAACTAACAAGAATTTAAAAAGTTGGAACAACGTTCTTTTAATCAGGTGTCTGAGAAATGTTTTGAAACTTTTAAAATAACAGTTTTGTTATTTAATGGAAACATTACAGAAATGCTCTTACAACCTAAAATTGTTAGCCGGGAACGAGCGACCACAGTTTAGTTTTTTGCTTCACAAAGGAGATTCACATGAGTTAAGGCTAAATTGCATTTTGTGGCACAGAAAGTATGTTTTTAATACAAACACACCTGACCATCAAATAACTACGTTTCTGTCTGTTGCGCATTTATCTGGAGATAAAGCTCATTTTTTGGGTGGAGATGAGCAATTAAGTTCCATGATTAATAATAAAGGTATGTGATGTGGCTGCTGCTTACATCACATCATCAAGATAATGACGTCATCATTTTAAAATAAAAGTCTTTTATGTCTCACGGACGACACCGACAGATTGAACTCCTGTGGGGACCATGAATATAGGTCACGGGGCCAAATGTGTGACTGCTTATTTTAACCAGGTCTTCAAAACACAGAAAGTGTAAACAGTAATCAACCTTTTATGATGTCTGTACACTCTCTCTTTCTGTACACAGAAACACTCTCTCGTCCTCTTATTTTTAATGTTTAAAAGCAGCTTCAGGGAATTTGGTGTCAAACTGAGGTTTTAATTTAGAAATAAAACAGACCGGATCTCACCATCAAACATATGTGAGCTGCATCGCTGCTCCTGCATCGCTGCTGCTGCGAGAGCTGCGTCTGCTGGCTTCTGCAGTAATGACACTGAATGAAGCGCTGATCTGTTCTATATGCTGATGTGTGTATAAGTTAACCTGCATAAGGACTAAATCAGCTCTGAATAACACTGCTGCATGCAAACAGTCAGTTGTTATTGATGCATAAAGATTTTACTGATTTTGTTTACAGATGAAGAGCAAATTGAGACTCAAAATGAGCTTCCCTGAAGATTCCCTGAAGATTCCCTGAAGATTTCCTGAAGATTCCCTGATTTTCCAGGTTGTCGTATCAACGGAATACTTTTTGTTTTCCAGAAAACCTGTTTAAAACTTAATAACTAAAATCAGTGTTTTGTTGAGAATGTTTCTTTAACACACAGTACACGAACACATTTTAACATGATAACATTACAAGTAATATATAGTTATTATGAGTTCTATATAGTTATTAAAAGAGAACGTAACAATTATGTATTACCAAATAACTACCAAATTTGTAGCATATTCTTAAGTTATCATTAACCAAGATTAACTAACTACTGTTAAAGTCTTTATCCTTACGGTAAAATGCGACAAACTGTACATGTAAAAAATAACTTGTGCCATTTTGTAATGTTTCCACAAAAGGCACTTGAAAAAAAACTCGGTTTCCCAAATTCTGTTGTCAAGAGCTCATTTAACAACCTCTCAGTAACTAATCACTGCTGGAGCGCTTCTATGTTTGGCAACTGCACCTAAAACAGGTCTGATCAACAGCTCACTGCTGAGTAAACAAACCCACCCAGGTACTGTGGCCAGGGGTCAGACGTAACAGGTCAGTGGAGACTGATGGGTGTGTATTGTTTTGATTAGGGTGGTGGTGCGGCTCTTATGCATCACCTCTGGTACGGTGCGGGTGTTGGGCGGGGGCGGAGGTGGGCCAGGTGTTATGTTATATAAAAGATGACGGGTCCTGCTAAGAGCGCTGGAGAACAGGATGGTGTTTATGAACAGAGGTGGTGGGTGGTGTTTCAGCCCGTGGGTTGCGTTCACACACACAGACACAAAAACAGTGTCCGGATTCTATGTGCTCATCTTCTATAGGAGCCACAGAGAGCAAGACCAGATCTGCTCGGCTACCGAGTCCCTAAACATCATCGTCTCCACCAAATGCAAAAGTGTCTCTTGTTTCTTCTTTTTGAAGTGCATAGACTCCGGTGAACACAGCCGGGCTGATACAGAGGGAATTACAAATGAGACCCACGTCAGACACAAAAACAGAAGCAAGCTTCAGTTTTCCTTTTTTGTCAGTAATAATGCATTGAACACACACACAAAACAACAGAAAGCTAAATAAGATGTGTTGCGGTAAACGGGCGCAATTTGGCAAACAACAATCAGTGATTGTTATGTAAGAAATAATGAGTTCCTAAACAACAGTGTAACCACTAAATTACAGGCTGAGAACAACATGTGAGACAAGTTTCCTGGTTAAATGAAAGCAGTTACACGCTGATGGGAGCAGAAAATCATCTCTCCTCAAACAACAGTTTATGAATACAAACACAAACGTGATGACGCTTATGTACATTTATGTAATGTCTAACGGTTGCCTATTAAACTTTCACTGCAAGTAGAAATGTACATTATTTCAGTGAAAGTCGACAGTACGCAACAGATTTTGTTGATTGAGTTTATTGAGTTTCTGTGTTTATATATTCCTTGAAAAAAAAATTATATTCAAATGATGAATTCATTTTGATGATTCATTTTTAGTCATTTTCACATCTCATCTTTAAGACTTGTGTTTAGGTAAAAAGGGAAAAAACAGGGATTTTTTTACTGTTTTTGTCCAGTTTTGCCACATATTGTCCATTAAACCAATTAATGAGTCACACAAGCTTGTGAAATAAATGCAGTAATGTGTCAGCGCATGACCACGGGTGAAAGGATGAGGTTACATTTGGGAATAAATAATACACAGAAAAGTGTGTGTGTGTGTGTGTGTGTGTGTGTTACTTGCCAGGGAACGATTCGCTTGTTTTTAACAAATGACAGATGTCCAACTGTTAAACACACAGAATTCAACACTGCATGTTTATCATTAAGCAACCACAGCTAAACTCACTGAAACCACAGCACTGTTTGAAACAACCACTAATTAACATTCATTAAAGTGATCAACAATCTGAAACTGACTACACGTGAGATTGAGGGTTGTTTGTTAGTTACACGAAAGAAAGGAAGAAAGAAAGAATGACAGAATGAAAGAAAGGTTTTGATTTCCAGTCATGCAGTGAAGCAAACATATTTAACTAGTTCAATGTGAAGTTGACTAAATTAATTTTTAAAAAGAGGCTCCATTTATTAACATTTTTAACTAACTAACATAAACTAACAATTAACAATACTTACACAGCATTAATTGTACTTTTATGTAATTGTCATATTAATTGTAACATGAGTTAACGCACAACGAACTGACCTGAACGAACAATGAACAATTGTATTTGCGTTAACTAACATTTACGAAGATTAATGAATTCTGTAAAAATCGACAGGTTATCGTTATAGGTTCAATTAACTCATGCATTATCTAATGATAACAAATGCAACCTTATTAGAACGTGTTTCTTTCCTGACGGAAGTTGCAAATCTGTTTTTATATACCAGCGTCAATAAACCACAGAAAGTTGTGTATGGAGTTTGTTAGTATTAGTTATGCGTCAAGTTACACGCGTATTTCTGTCAGAGGGATTTAAACAGAACAAATACATTGTACATTGAAACTGTTCGGACTGCAGTAACAAACATACGGACTAGAGATCGCCACGAATGAACGTAACCACGAAGACTTACCGGATGATTCGAGCGCTTCGGAGAAAGATCTTTATTAAGGGGGTGTGAAGCCTCTTATGAGGGTCTCCGGATGTTTGAGCTCGGTGATAATTTCCGCCAGTATTCCGCCAGTATCGTCCGCGCTCCTCTATTCAACCCAGAACACAACACCCAGATCGCAAGAGCAGCTCTCTCTCTCTTTCTCTCTCTCCCTCTCTCTCTCTCTCTCTCTCTCCTTCTCTCTCGCAGGTGGAGGTGCTTTAAGATGATACCGCACTGTGCTGTCTATTCAGATTTCACACAACTATACAAGTCTGTTATGTGTATCTGTTACTTCGATTACTGCAGTCATATACTGTTAGTTAATTATTAGTTAGAATTAGTTATGAGGCAGCTGTGCGCTAGTGTTTCTGTAGCTCGACTGGTAGGGTGTCGTGTTAATAGTGCAGAAGTTGTGGGTTCGATTCCCAGGGAACGCGTACGCATTAAAACACTGTATACTTTGAATGCCCGGTACGTTTGGGGATAAAAACACGTCCCCCAAATGTATAAGTGTAATCGGTTAGTTAGTTCCACACAGCACAAACAAGACTTCAAACAGAGAGTGTGGGTTGAAGTACAAGAGTCAATGTCACCCATTAAGTAAGTAAACAAAGTAGCAGCTGCAAAGCACTCCTCTTTTTTGGCAATATCTCCTTTAATTACAGCTGGAGGGTCTAGTGCTTCATAAAGGCATCTAAAATTAAGCTTAGCAACATTACTGCCTGGGTGTAATTGTGGCGCGGGTGACATCTGCTTCCATTCGAACCCTTTCGGACAAGTAAAATTGTAACTCTTCTCCCACACATGCTGTTTAACTTCAACGCTTTGTGTTAATATTGGTGAATAATAGATGTCATAGGAGTGGGTTGGTTATGATTAAGTATGATGAAGTATGTTTTCATGAAGGGTGTGTTTAAGTGAACGAGCTAGTTTGTGTAGCGATTGTCTTTTCTGTGTTCTCGTTTGTGTCGTCTTTCACTAGAGAACAGTCGCAGAAATGCAGCAGGCTAAACTGTCTGTCTAAACCCTCCACAAACACAAACTGCAGCAAAACTATGAAGTCTGAACCCATGTGCCTGCTGAAGATACCATCTTATGTAAGCTTTGTGGAAAACTTATATTATCTAACCTGGATCGTTGACTTTACATAAAAGAAGATATTTTATCTCTATTTTATATAGTTATATTATGTATATTCGGATGTATTATATGTAATCAGGATTATTTATTAGGTCATAAACATCTTTGTTTCTGGTGTTGTTATCATTATTTCTAAAAATATTCATGCTATTCATTTTCATTCCTTTCATATATTGTCTTTTCCCGCGCCTGATTATCATGTTCGCGCAGCACTTTTGATATCCGAATTGTGTTCTGTAGCACACAAGCAACCTCGCCATCAAAATCTGCCCTTTTGCGCACCGCAGTCTCTGTTCAAAGGAGGATAATGTGTCCTCGAAATTACCCTCCATGGTGTTATTTCTCGGTTTATTCTACTTTCATTACAGAAGAGAAAATATAGACAAGGACAAAGGTCGAGATAAATGTGTCCAAATGACACTATTCTGGAGCGCTGTGTCGTTTCCTCGTGTCTGGCTGAGTTATCGCACAGATTCTGCTCTCTTACTGACATCTTCATCTTAGTCATTTAGCCAAACCTAACGTAGGATTTCAGGTTCGAGTGAAAACTGATCAAAATTCCCTTATATAATTGCTGTCTTTTTGTTTCTCGTGCGACGTCAAAATATACAAACGTACAGTTACGTGTTTGACAGACACTTTATTTAAAGCAACTAACTGTAAATTCGCTCTGTTGTGAGAAGAAAAGCAAAATGCTTCTGTCAGGAATGACAACTGCATAGATTTGATTGGCCTTGAAGACGGTGGATAGCTAAATATTTATTCCTCTCTAGATCTAATTGATCGTGCTGCATTCACAGAGCCAAGTGAGAAAGTGTTTGTGAGTCACCTGCTTGCTGAAGTCTGTTGGGGGCCGGCCACCTGTGCCATGTACCACCAACGTGGGCGGACTCTGATGTGGCGCACCAAAGCTGCTTCATCAGTGATGTCATCCTCACAGACGGTCGTGTGTGTGTGTGTGTGTGTTTTGATAAGTGAGATGGAGAGATAGACACATAGGTAAGAAGAGTTGCTAAATTCACAAAACATGAAACAGACACACACAAAGATCACCCACACTTTTAACAAGCATACACTTGACTAATAAAAATAACTAGATGTTTACATTTTCTGCTTCTTGCCCATGCAAAACTCACCTCCACGAAGCTATGATGTTGCAGGCCATTGCCAGGACATTGTTATGCGGTTGCTAGGTTATTCTGGATGGTTGCTAGGCGATTGTTAGGGCGTTTTTGATTAATTCTAGGTGCCTGCTTTCTGGCACAAGTCAAAAGAATCCACCCTACATAGGATTCGCCTCCTGTCATATCTGTAGCACTGAAATTATGTGCACAATGAGTTGTGTCTTAGCTCAATACTAAAAGCTTTGTTAAAATTCATAACTCTAGTCATACTAATACAGACGCCGGCCTTAGCCATCACCCGCTAATGACTTTAAAATGTCTGTACTTTGGTTTCTGGCCTGAACTTTTGTCTGTCTTTCTCTCTGTCTCTTTCGGTTAATTATGACATTTGTTTCATTTAATTAGCTGGACTGTCACTTAGCAGACAGACAGCTTAAAGACGGCATGACAGCCTGGAGAAAAGACAGCGCTAATGAGTGACTATTCCATTTCTCAGTCACACACATTAATGGTAATAATGAAAGTAAATGGCCAAAGACGTTGTAGTTTTCCAAAACCCTTCATTATTTAGATGGCTGAATATGTAGATCCTTAAATTCGAACGAAGTTACTTTCTAACTTCGTTATACATGGTGGTTTCATACCAGATTCATTACACATGATCTTGTTTTCATTCTTTTTAAACCAATTTTCTTGAAATGTCCACAAATAGCGTGTTTGGAATCAGAGAGGCGCAACATTTTACAGCCTAAACATATTTAGAAAAGTCTCAGCAAGCTTTATTGACCTCAGTCTCCAAACGCTATTTGTATTATGAGTTCTTTAAAGATGATTGGTTACCTTGACAACTGGTCTAGTCTAGTCTCATTTTCTACAAGCATCATGACGGAGTGCAGAGGGGAGCGCGAAACGTAACACAGCTAACGAGTCTCAGCTTGCTGGGAACAAACTGCTTCTATCACAGTTTTATGAATAAAAATGTTTCGGGAGGGGGAAGTGTTTTCAAAGCAAGCGAGAGAGATGTCGAGGCCTAACAGAGAGATCTCCCCTACAAGTCTTTTAAATTAGTTTGTCACAAGTAAGTAGTTCCCTGGCTCATTTAAAGCTTTTCTCAAGAAAACGATTGTGATGAAAGCTCATGGATTATCTGTGGTGAGGTTCAAGCCCTCAATTCTTTAGATAGCAGCGCGACCACTTAACCACTACACCACAGCACCCCTAAAAAAGCCAGACCAGATTACTGTATAGTCTTGCTGACAGAAAGCTAATGTTACATGAGGTGTGTCCCCTGGATTACTGGTAAACCTACACTGCAGCTCAAACTGTAGTATGTTGCATGTGCACATATGTGTGTGTGTGTGTGTTTGTGTGGGTGTGTGGCGGAGCATCATGAGTTCAGTTCCCTCAGAGCTTCGCCACTGTAGATGACAAACTCATAGGTTGTCATGGTTACCACAACACAGATGCCCCAGTTACGTCCAGTGCCATGAAGAGTGACACATTCTCCATCACAGCAAGATCTCGCACAGACACCAGACTGAACGTTCAATGCTGGAAACTAGCGTAGACATTTTGATAACCAGACCCAGCTAACGATTTTAGGTTGCAAGAACATTTCCCCAATGTTTCCATTAAGTAACAAAAACGTCAAGTGTAAATGTTAAAATGTCAAGTTCTACAAATGTTCAAAACATCTAACTGTGGATGCATTAACGTTAATGATTGGCTATAAGAACATTATCTTTTAATTCTGTTACATGTTGTGACTGTTTGATACTTGTGTTTTTTGTCATACATTTGGAGAGCCAATAGAAAGGTCCGCTGAAGGCACGAATTGCATCAGTAAGAAGTCATGAATGGAAGACTGTTGTTAATAAAAGATGCAGATAGAAGGAAAGCAACATATACTGACGTGTGTTTGACAGAAACACTGTCTATGTGCATGTGTGTCTGTGTGTGTATTTCTGTCCATTCTGTGAAATGCAGCTGGTCTCTCTGCAGACTGTAAATGTTTAATAATGTTATTTCCTACAGCGTCACCTCCGCACATCACTGCTCTACACTTACATCAATCCCTCAAATTCAGCATGTCCTCACGAGACCACTGAGAGGAGAACTCTGATGTTTTACCTCCCTGATGATTTACATTAAACATGCAGTAATGAAGTATCTCGTGTCTGGCTTTCTCTCTTTGGTGATTTGTCCGTTCTGGTTAATATTCCCGGTGAGCTGTTATGTTGATTACCAGCGGAGACTGATCACGGGTCCCAAACTCACAACACAGCAAATCTGTTTTCTGCACAAATTAAAAAATCAATTGATACAGCAACATGATTTTCTAAAGAATTCCGTTGGCCATCTAACGTATTCAGCGTCAAAGCTAGGTTGCCATGGTGATAAGCTCAGAAACCAAATCAGGGTCCTTGGAAGATGAGTGTTTTGTGTGTACGTGTGTGTGTGTGTATACGTGTATTTCTTTGGTAGCACAGACAAGGAGTATAAGTAACAGAATTAGCCATTAATACTCAAGATTTACTGGGTTATACACTGTAACTGTGTAACAGCTGTAAACTGTACATTTACATTAGGGTTGTTAAGAGTTTCTAAGTTTGAAATTGTCTGTATATATAAAACTGTGTAAACAAATGCAACCACCTGCTCTTTAAACTACATTTACATTTATGCAATTGACAGATGCTTTTATCCACAGCGAATTTCATAACATACAATTTTTTGTCAGTATGTGTGTTCCCTGTGAATTAAACTCACTAGCTTTGCGTTGCTAACACAATGAGCTACCAGTTGAGCTACCAGTTGAGCTACCAGTTGAGCTACCAGTTGAGCTACCAGTTGAGCTACCAGTTGAGCTACAGGACCCCTGTATAACATTGCTTCAGGGCCAACAGAGAAGGGTTTTAAAAGGATACATACAGGGACATATACATACTTGAAGGTTTTGTTTCTTTGTCAAGAGACTCGCTACTTTTTTTTAGTGTGCTACCTGTTAAATCAGTTGCAGGAGACACAGATTTTTCAGCAATACTGAGACATACACTCAGACAGCTATTATAATAACCACAACAGCGGGAAATACAAACCGATTCATTGAAAACATGCCGAGTCTTGCTGCCTGTTTTCTCAATCAGTCTGGACTGAAATAATCGAAGTGATGAAACAGTATTTGTTTAGCTGCACAGATAATTTTATATAATCATTTTAACTAGAGATGGAGGGTCACCACATGCAGTTTATGACGTCAGATATGAAACAGAACAAATATGAAAGACTTCAGCATGAATTTGAAAACTAACCCCCTTCCTCTTTTAAAAAACACCAAAACGATGAAATGTTTAGGGAAACTTGTCAGAAAATGAGAGCTAATGATGGTGAAAAATGACTTTTAAAAGCACAAAATTCTTTTTGCACTTTAAACGGCACACAGAATGTTATTTAATGACATTCTTTCAATGAAATTTTTGGAGGCAGTTTGACCTTTTGTAAGATGGCAGCTATGAAAACATTCATGCATAATTGTAATTTTAGGCTTACGGTTGACCTTTGCCTTCATTTTTCCTCCACGCTCGGAAAGACCATAAATCATCTCTTGCTTTATTTCTTCTTTCTCTCTGTTAGTCACAAACACACACATACACTTACATACACACACATACACAAACACACACATACACTTAGCTATCTAAACTGGGACATACCATGCTAATATATCATTTTTATACAGATTTATCATCTATTTAATTCTAATATAATTTATGTATACAACGATAAGGACACCCCAGTCTTTTTAAAGTAAATGACGTCAAACTGAGTTTACCTCCGGAAACATATTTGTCCTCGGACATACAACCACAAATGGTTGCTAAGTTAAACACAGTTATGCAGAAAACATTTAAACTATTCTTTCAAGTGTGTAATACACAGGCCATATGAAGAGAATAATATATGTGGTCATTCATTATTCTGAGACCTGAAGAGACCTGACACACTGCTTGAGCACAAACATTCTCAAACTCATGTACATTCTCAAAGTCAAGCTTCTCACTCAAATAGTCATTGCAGATATTTTAATTCCCCAATCTGATAAAAAAGCTGTAAAACTGGGTAGAACTTTCTTGGACTACAGAGCACAATAAAGTTGTGCAAAATGAGCTCGGCACAAAGCATGCTGGGAAATATTTGAGCTCTGTTCATTAAAGTCTCCGGATGATAAACAATAAACGAAGCAACATCTACAAGAGCTTCAAGCTCAAAGTTATGAATGTCTTCCAGTTTTCGCACCCTCATCGGAATACACTTTTAATTGAATTTTGGATTTGGCAGGATTTACATCTTTTGGTCTGTTGCATCAGATCAGATTTTTACCATAAATAAAGTTGCATTAAAAATGAAGATTCACACGGAATGCTGCTAGTACGCAGCTGCTAGCATGCAGCACTTCAGTGTATGAGTGAAAGGTTTCTATGACTACCTCTGCCTAGAAGAAACTAAAGCTGCTGCTGTCTCGTGTGCTTATCTCAGGTGTATTGCACAGAACTCTGCAATATACCAGCTTTGAGCAAAATGAAGAGCCTGAGGCACTCAAACTCTACTGCTGCAAACACAGAGTGATAGCAGAGAACGACAGAAAGGAGAGAGTCTGTCAAAGTCACTTTTGTATCTGTGTTTAATTCTTTTGAAATAGCTGCAACACAACAGAAATATGAAAAAGTTGGGGTGGGGGATTTAAGGAGATTTGTTAAAGAGACCCTCCTATTGTGTCCTGTTGCGCAAACAATACACAGCAAAAAATTTTTGACAGTTCTATATATTTGCAGTTTCAGAATGACATTTTATTGTCACATACATGAGGTCACAGAAATAATGCCGTGTTTTGTTATGTAGACTTTTATCTTTTAAAGCTGATAATGAATTGTATTTTAACGCCAAAACGACAGGTGGGAAAAGAGGACGAGTGTAAATGATGGATTTACATTTAAAAACGAATACAAAAACACTTTGAAAAATACAGTTTAGTATGACATCACACGGCGTAATTGATTCGCATTTACATTCAGTGAGAATTTATTTTCATAATGTCTTTGAAACATAGTTACATCATTGTCCCTTTCAGTCTGTGAGATGAGACACAGGGAGCGCGACTCTTGTACAATCAATCTGGCAGAAAAATTCACTTCATCGATACCTTTGGTGTTTCTGACAGTTGTATCTGCTAAATGCTCGTACACCATTGGTGTACGGTTCGCATTATGTAACCACATCGTGTGCAGTGACTGTAAGCTACGTTAAATATATTATAGATGAGTTTTCACATACTGATTCTTCATGTCCTGAGGCATCGCCAGTGACACAAAAGTAACATTTTGATGCAAAGATTTTATAGTCAGGCATGTTAACTGAGCTACACAAGCAGTATGAGCAAAGTACAGTGATTGCATTGCTTATTATGGCATTATCAGACAATAAACATACATGCCAAATATTATACATTTACATACATTTACGTATTTGGCAGATGCTTTAATCCAAAGCAATTTACAGACTTATCAAGCTATACATTTTTTATCAGTATGCATGTCCCCTGGGATTATCTGGTAACATTTCTTAAAGAATGAATAAAATAAGCTTTAAATTCTAGTTTAAACCTTCTTTTAGTTTAATTGTAGTTTAAAGACACCAGCAGTCTTGCATTTGGAAAGAAAAATAACAAATGGCAAAATGCAGCAATTAACTCTTCAATGTCCCTGTTGTTTCTCTTAGACATCAATGAAAGGAATTTTAACTCAATAATGAAATAAAATATAACTGAGAACTCCAGTCAGTCTGTTGGACAATGAAAGGGTCATGTGAATTGTTCTCTTCAGAATGCTCAGAAACCTCGAACCATCCATTTTCCATCATGCGAACGTTCTGTCACTCTTGATTTGATCTGCACAGATCCAAATGGTTCACCTTAACAATCACTCCACTGGCCTTAAGTCTGTGAAAAAAAACTGCTTTTTATGGCATGGCATCCATTTTTTAATTAATTCCCAACTGCAGACATATTCAGCTCAACAGCGGTGTGAATGGCATGAATAGCGATCTCTAGCCCTGTGACCTCAGAGAGATTTTACATAATCTCGAAATGTTTTGCCACAATGCAGAGAAGTCGTGGAAGGAGAAATGTACTGCAGCTCTGTTCGCCGGAATCACACAGACTCAAGGCTAAACTTCAAACTGAATACAGTGAGTGAAATGTCAACAGAAAGAAGCAGGACTGCAAGTCATGATGCCGAAACACAAAATCGTGACTTTTGGGGTTATAGATCCAGATATCTTAGACACTCTTACAGAAAAGCTACATGAAAGTCACATTTTTAACATGTGGACAACATACATTTCGCATGTAAAATATGTGGTTTTGGATTCACTTCATGTGAATCCCATGTAAATTCCTGTTACATGGGATGTGGAGATTTTATCCCAATGTGGATAATGTCTGCACATGTTTCATCCATGTGATTCCATGATTAACACAAAACTGTTCCAAAATCACACGCTTCACATGTGACCATGTGTTCGTTGTGAATATATGTATATATAAAATTCAGATTTTGTCCTTGTCTTTAAGGACAAAAACATACCAAACCATGAACCAAAATAGAAGTATCTCTGCATATTATACAGTGTTACATTATTTAGTTAAACCCGTGTAGAGCCTTTAAGTGTGTTAGCAACACAAAGGTCATGGGTTCAATCCCGAATCCAAAAGAAGCATCTGTCAAATGAAGAAACGCGAAGGATTAAATCATAACCCCTTAAAAAGAAGCCAATATTTGCAAAATACGCTACACTAAAATTTACGAATTTCCTGCAACAGCTCTATTGCACACATTCAGTACCTCTCGTTATTTGACGCGTGTAGTACATTTTGGCAAAGTACAAACACACACAAGCGCACACACACGTACAGATAAGCTTCAAAGCTGGCGAGGAGGAACACAGTGTCCAACAGATGACAGGTACCTGCTGAGGCTGTGATGTCTCAAACATTTAGTATCCTGAAAACACCAGCATCAGCTGAGAAAGCACACAGACCTAAACCAATCCAGCACACCTGTGCAAGAAAGAGGGCTTTCATTCCTCCACACTGCTTTCTGTGTGTCGTTTTCTTCACCCCTGGCGAGCTATAATGAAATATTTCTGTCTATTATAAGTATATTATTTCAGTGACAGAAAGGCAAAACAGTGACTGATAACAAACAATCAAACAGCAGCATTACAAATTTCACCTGTTTCATTTCAAGTTTGACTGCTCGATTATGACTCAAGATTATCGAGTGTAAATCGTGTAAACACGCATCCAATTTCATCAGCTCAACTGTAATCGCTTTTAAAAGACAAATTTGATACAAAACAAATTAGGCTATAGCTCAGAAATAACCTGACTGCATATTTACAAGCGGAAGAAAAATTATGCGCAATAAAAACAGAGACTCTTGCTGTATCAAGCACCCATAGCAATATCCAATATTTGTCCTCTGGAAAAGCAGATTGAAAATTGTTCCTGTAGTCGTGGATCTGAATGAAACAATATATAATTGTACTATATAATTTTAACCAGTGACAATTACCTGCCAACACATGCAGTATATGAGAGAGAGCAGCCTAAATAAACAATGCTGAATGTCTACAGGCTATAGAAAAATATTGGTATGTGGTCTACTTATTGAAATGATTAACTGTGTACTAGAAACTCCTCTAACATACTACAGTACGATTGTTGTTGTGAACATACGATGCTGTTTTTCATGCTCTTTAGAGAGTGTGTAGACTAAACGTGAACTGGACAAACATTAAAAGCATCTGAGCAAATGTAATAAATGAAGAGCCAGCGGTACATGCAGCTGTCACGCATGACTTTTCACCATCCTTCCATTAACAAACTCACTGAACATTAGCGACCCTCCGTCAGTTCATTTACTCAATAACCGTTCAGCTGTTTCCTGCCCTCTGCCGAACACATTTAAACAAGATGAGTGCCAGAAACAGAATACAATACAATACAACACAATACAATCACACACATGCACATCTGTTGTTATTTTCTATTATTGACAAAACATTGACTATATGCAGAGAACACCTTCAGAAATATTATAAGCCAACTGATAAAATTCCAGTGAATTTGTCACCAGTTGGCGTGGTGGTAGCCTCAATTTTCTGATGTAGTTTTAATAGCTGTATTACAAATTTATAATCAGAATTTTATCATCAGAATTTAGTCAGTTAAACAGATGTAAAACGAGAAAAGGTTTACATTTTACCACCATGAGGTAACAAAAGCTGAGGACTGTTTGCGTGACAAAATGTGATTTAACTTCGATGAATAAGCACTTAAATACACTTTCATTGAGTTGTTTCTTTCCCTTGTGATGACTTACTGCAGTTCCACAGGACGAACCTGAATGAAAACTTATTACAAGACATTTACAGCGTGTATATACCGACCTCTAGTGACAGGTGACGAGGAAACAGTGGCCAAGTTGAGAGAATACCAAGTGCTGCATCTATATCCTCAATATCGAAACACGAGGTGTGCTAGACAATGTACAATTTCCTGTTATCCAACAACTTATACAGATGAGCAAATATAGCAAAGATATAAAAAATATATTGTCGTTTAAAATAACACTCATTCTGCCTGAAGCTGCTGTCTATGCTTAAAAATTTCATGTCAATTACCTTCATATAGCTGTTTGAGCCGTTTATTTACATTGAACAAAATATACAAAAAACAACAACAACAAAATGCAACAACAAAGTAGAATGAAACAGATCAAACCATACTTCAAGTAATAGTATCGCTCATTGTTATACTTCCTTTAAAAACGTGTTCCTGTACCGCAAAATAAAAACTCAAAATCAATACAGACATGATCAATGTTTAAACAATAACTGATGACGTTCAGTTGATATCCAGTGTAAATGTTTTTTAAAAAAGTACAAAATTAAAAATGCGAAAAATGACATTCAACACAACAAAAGCCTTACATTCGCAAAAATAAAAAACTTGAAAATGGTTTGGCCAAGGATTATTCTGATGAAGAACGTACCGTTTCTTCTGTGCAATTCTTCTCACACTTTATAGGACCATGAGCTTCTGAAAGCCAGTGAACGAGGGCAGCTCTTAGTTCAGTCACAGATTATACAATTAACAAGATGTCGCAGTTCTATTACTTTGGATGGGAAAAAGTGCAACTATCAATATGGCCGCTCTAGCGAAGGAAGTCCCACCTACTAGTAGAAGTAGCCAATCGTCAATCTTTAAGTAGTTTGTGGGAGTGGTTCTGTACAGTGTTGTGAGGTACGTGACAGCCTTTGTGTCACACACAGTACCTGAAGCAATCGTGCACAATTTGAAGTTAAGAAACATCATTCATGGTACAGTTGATGTCAGGTTTAATAGATGGTCAGAAATACAGTGTTTGAATGTGACCTTAGCCAGCGAGATATTTTAGAGATATCTGTCCTCAAGTAGACAGGACTTGGTCTTGTATGACTGAAATAGCTGCCCGGTGTTGCAAAGATGGCCGCCGAGTGCAAAGACTTCCTTAAAGAGACTTTCAGTCTAGATGTTCAATGTCAGGTGGAGCTGTGGTCTGAGAACTCGGAGGGAGTGGGCGGGGCCGGGGAGAGGGAGGGGTAGGGCCTGGGCTGGTCCAGATTGACATAAGTGACCTGGAGGTTGATGTAGTGCTCCCCCTCCAGGCTGGAGTGGATCTGTTGAATGGCTTTCACCAGGGTGGAGAAGCCTGGTCTTCTCTCAGGCTCTGGATGCCAGCACCGCACCAGGATGGACCACCTAACAAAAGAGCGGGTCAAAATATAATATAGGTATAACGCTGCATTATTCTTCATTTCCTGTGTAATGAGCTCTTTTCTCTTCAGAGATCAATGACAATTTGATTCCTCGAGATAAGAGCCGTTTAAACAAAAAACAAAGCGAGGGTAAGTTAACACACATACAGAGAATCTAAGCAGTACTGAGGCTGAGGGAGGCGACGGCCCTGCATCAGATAGAGAGTGATGTCATAAGGGTCTACATCAGGGTACGGGCTGGCTCCTCTCGTCATCATCTCCCACATCAACACTCCAAACGACCACTAGAGGAGCGAAACACAGTTTCTGAGCGTTATGGACCGGATTATACTGTAACTGTAACCAATGTGACATTTCCGTTTAAAAAACAATTACAAAAACATTCTTTTAACAGCTCTCTTCTCACAACTGGTGTGGCAATTATATCAGATTGTACGGTTATATTCGTGTGATGCTCAGGTCATGGTACACTTACCACGTCAGATTTGGTGGTGAATTTCTGAGTCTGCAGGCTTTCCAGCGCCATCCATTTAACGGGCAGCTTTGCTTTTTTACTGTCCTGAATGCTGTAGTATTCTTTATCATAAACATCTCGCGCCATGCCAAAATCAGCCACCTTCACTGTAAACGACTCGTCCAGCCTAAGAACAGGGTGAATGTCACGGCTTTACGTCTCTGTAATAACTGTATACTGACACGATACACAAAGCTACTGATGAAGAGCGTTTTCCGAACGGTTCTATTAAATAGACATTTTTTAACATTATTGCTTATTGGTTATAAGAACATTCTTCAAACTTGTCTTTAATTCTGTAATGCTTTAAAAACATTCCACTAACTACTTTAGAATAATGATTTTGATACGTATATGTAACGTCAAAAAATTCTACTAACATTACTTCAAGAACTATTTTGATTACTCTGAGAGAACCTTTAGAGAACGCTAGCCAACATTCTGAGAATATTCTTTGTTAGCCAGGCTGTGTGCTGCTAGCCGGGACTTTTCTCAGAGAACTGATTGATTGGCTACTCACATGCAGTTACGTGCTGCAAGGTCTCTGTGCACAAACTTCTTGTTGGCGAGATACTCCATTCCTTTGGCAACCTGAAGCCCAAAGCCAATCAGATCCTTCACTGTGGGATTCTAAACATTAAAGACAGATTAAAGACAGACAGATAAATAATAATAACTTACAATGCATTTAAATTACACATTTTATCAGTGTGTGCGTGTCTGTACAGTATAATAAATAGTTTATAATATGTAATAGTTGGTATGAAATGAATGCGCTTACTCTCTGCTCGGAGCGAATGAAATGTCTGAGATCTCCGTGTTTCATGTACGGCAGCACCACCAGTGGAAGTCCGTCACTGGGGAGTAAAATTCCCAGCAGAGACAGGACATGCGGATGGTGGAAGGCCTTCATGAAGATTCCTTCTCTCAAAAACTGCTCCACCTCCTCCATATCAGTGATCCCTTACAGGAAATATCAAGACAAGCATGTTTCCTGTTGTCCTTTTAACCCATAATGTTCATGCATGCGCTCAAAATAATACAGAAAACGTTCAGCTAACAGAAAACGTTCTCAGAACGCTGGCTAACATTCTCCAAAAGTCAAATGTTCTCGAAAAATGTTCTTGCAGTCATGTTAGTAGAACGTTAAACAAGCACCAACATGAATACAACCAATTCAAACTGGATGTAGTACTCTGTTTATTAGTTAAATATAAAAACAGCATCTGAAACAGTTTAACTCACTGTTCAATGACTTGACAGCACAGTGGGTCTCTTTCTCGTCACTGTCAGTCAGATACCCGTGATACACCGTCCCAAAATGACCTGAGGAACAAAACATCAACAATAACAGCTGTATTCTTAATAAGAGAGAAGATAAAGTAATCAAACTAAATGAATGGGTGATTCCCCCGCCTACCCTTGCCAATGATGTGGTGGTGTTGAATTTTAAGCTTGCTGGGTGAAATCAAAACATCCTTCACCTCCTCCAGCAGATGTGGGCGGAGTGAGGCCATAGAGACCGTCTGCGCTGACATCAGAGGAGCTGCGGCAGAATCCATCGACCCACCGTACGGCAGACTGGAGAAGGTGGCTCCAGAAGCTCGGAACGGAGAAACCGACAGACCTACAGGACACATCATTTATGATCAGAAGAATGGATGCTAATAGATGCAAGGGTTTGTAGTAACACAACACCAGAAAACTGAGTGGTTTGACAGTGAAACAGTGATTTCAGCCAGGTTATCTAACCTCTTCTGTAGTCACCATCAGGTGATCTGTCAAAATTCTCCACTGCTGTGCGAGTGGAATGCATGGACAGTCGAACCTCAGCGAGGGCGGCTGTTAATCAAACAAAATCCTTAAAGCAACACCGCCAACAATCAAATAAACAGATCAGTCATCTTGAGGGGCGGAGCATTGACTAACCTTTCTTCCTCTTATTCTTCTGGGCCATGACCACATAAGCCAGCGCCGCCCCGACACAGAGAGCAGCTAAGATGCCCAGCACAATGCCCACAGTGTAACTGCTGTTCACAATCACCACCAGCCCAATGTCATGCACCTCCCCATTCACAGACACCTGAGAGAAACAACACACGCTGGAACTGAACCAACGTGAACTTCAGAGTCAAAACTCAACTAACTAAAGGCGATTTTACCAGAAACATTTCTGTTAGTCACATCCTGGTAGCAATCACTTACAAGTAAAGTGGTCTAAATATATTTCTCTCTCTTCTGTGGAAGGTGCCGGACCATAAAGTGCTCGTCCAATCATTGTATCCGGTCCAAATGCAATGATTGCTAGGGCGCTATTGCTAGCCTCTCTGAAATTGCCTACACAACCTTTAAACAGATTACAGCCTCTGACCTTGACTGGCGCCCCCTGTCTGGGGATGGTCATGTTTTTGGGGATCCTGCAGGTGATCTCATTGTCCAGAACCGCAGTCTTGCAAACCACTCCGTTAATCGTCATGACGATATCCATGCAGCCAGACACCAGGCCCAGTTTTCTGTGCTAAATTTAAAAAGTGCCATATTATAAAACTACAGTATAATACATGCATTTTTATATGCATTATATTGCAAGAGAATTCCTTTCAACCAAATTCCAGCTTTTGCTAAAAGATTTGGTTAAAGCTGCTGCAATCTGTAACTTTTATCTCTCTACCGACATAAACCTGCAGGTTAATTTACATACTTCATGTATGCTGAAGGCAAATGAAGCGACATTTTCCGGGTAATTGGACCAGACAGCTCAAATTATAAATCATTATTATAAACTTACTGTTGTGAATCAGGGTAAGATGAGGAGACCTTTTAAACACATTCATCGGTTACGTACTTGCACAATAACTGATCAGCATTCAGAACGAAACTATTCATTGTATACATAGAAATACTGCACAACCACAAAAATACACACATGCAGTGAGACTTCATCCTGTCCTGGGCTGAGGTGAAGCACATGACCCTCAGTTTCAAACGGGATGGGTCCTGCATCAGCATGACAGGTGAACGACTGAGGCATGAGTCCTTTAGCACCATCCAGATCCACGGTGAGAATTCCAGTTGATTCCTCACACGTGGGGCTCATACACTCCATCTGGGTGGGGTTGACTTGTCCAGCACAAACCTGTTGAGTTACAACATCCAACAGTTGACAACATGTTGTCTTTACTAAACATGGCTGTTTAGAATGTCAAAATTTAAAGATGGTTTAGAATAATATATTTTTTTACTAGAAACACACAGTTAGTTAGTTAGTTAAATCAATGTTGGTTTAACTTCAATGTTAGTCAAATGAAGTTAGAAAGAGGTTTAAAGATGTCTTACAGATTGCACAAGTCTTGTGTTGTTCCCTTTGTAGGTTATGACGGCCCGGGAAACAGAGTCCAGATTCTGTCCGGTGATCGTAATTTTTGATCCTCTTCATTGCAGCATCCAAACAAATATTGAAAATTATAATTATCATGCACATCACTATTAACCTGTACATTTAAATTGTGTCACAAAATGAAAAAAAAATGATATGATAAATGATAAAATGTAAATGATAAAATGATAAAAATTGTAGTTCATCAATAGTTACTGATGAAGAGTCAGTTAACGTTTGTACTTAACATTCCGCAATTTGTGGCATTTGGCAGTTTAACAGTTTGATGTAAATAAGTATGTCAACCAGTATGAACCTGACAATATCATCTCCATAGCATAAAATTCAAAACCAATAAACAACCATAATATGCTATAGCATATTGAACAACCTGTAAAACTGTTTTGACTTACCTTCTAAAACCACAGTTGGGTTTCAACCCCATCACCTCAGGATTTACCCTGTAGCTAAACGGTTTCGGGGCTGAAATAGTTGATTTATCGATTACAAGCTTCACGTTTACTTCAGTGATCTCCTCCACACCTTCAGACCTGCAAACTATAGACGTCCCGTTGCTTGAGACGCTGTGAAGAAATTACAGGAAGGAAAAGATTCAGAAAGCAACAATTAATGACAAAATACAGTGGCACCCCTGTTACACACAGTAAAGCATGCTTAACAGCTGACCCGCACACCTACAGTATTCACCCTGTTATTGGAATGATGGGGCGGGGAAATAGAAGGGGCGGGGAAATAGAAAGGGGCGTGTCCACATTTTGACCATGTGGTTTACCTTTTTATTTAACTTTTAAACACTGAATTTCATAACCTGTCACAATAACCTTTCAACAGGGCAGATTTTGTCCCCAAGTGTGACTGTTCTGTCTGCACCAGCATCCAGATGTTTTCCTAACAAGGTGATCAGTGTTCCCCCGAACTGAGGTCCAAAGCCCGGACTGATATCTGAGATTTCTGGGGTCTGACAGGAGACAGGAGATGTTGGTTTTAGAAAAACATCATTTGAATGAAGAACACACACAGAGTAACTGGAGTTGAAACCAGATTAAAGAACGAGAGGGTTACAGTCATTACCACAAAGCTGAAGCCATGAACAGCAGCCTCTCCAGAGATGAAATATCCACTTTCAACTGTACTTTCATTCACCTGCACCATTATATTTAAACTCTGATCCAGTTCGGACGTCTCACCATCAATCCGACACACCAGTCTGAGAAAAAAACAATTGGGAATTCTTCAGTGAAGACACAGTACATGTGCGTGTTGTGTCAAAATTCTGCGTCACTCACTGCGAGCTACTGCTCTTCTCCGGCAGAACAGCACAGACGCTGTTTCCCACTCGAACCCGGTGTGAGGTCTGATTGATTGCAGGTCTGGCAGCTGACTGGAAGTCCCATCCACACAGAGTTAGTTCACTTCTGCCATCAGACGGCACTGTGCTGGGAAAAAACTGAACAGAACCAGTAACATCACTTCGCAGGGTCGCACATAAAGCTCAAATATTTTTTCTTAAATGCTGTGATTTGTTTTCAATGACTCACAAAAAACTGTGTGACAAAACATCTAACTAACAATGATCTTAGATATTATATTATTTGTGTCGGTCTGATACTGAATTAATAGAACCATAAAGCACAACAAAGTAATCGTACTATAGTTTATTCAGCTAAACCTATCAACACATTTCTGTTAACTAAAATCAAATGAAATGTACTTAAACTAAACGAAAATTAAAAATGTTGCCTTCGAAATAAACTGAAATTAGTTCAGGCTGAAATGAAAAAAAATGAAATGAAAATTAAAAAACTAAACTAAAACTGAAACTGACATAAAAAACTCATCTTATATAGCAACATAAGATAGCTACAAATGTAACTAAAATCAACATAAAAGCTTTTATTTTTTATTTTTAGTTAAGTCTAAATATTAATAATAACAAGAACTAAAAACAAAGCTAAAACGCTTTACAAGTACTAATATTTTAGACACACCTGCCTGAATGTGTATTTTTCTTGAGCTTTCAGACCTTCTAATTTAAAGACAAATATTAATTGAGCCAAAAGTATATATATAAATTATTTTATTTACACTTTTTTTAGTAATTGTGCAAAAGCCTCTCAGTTTCAATAAAGATTCTGGTCACTGCATAGATTCTGTACATTTGTAGCATCTCATCGCTGTGTGATTTTAATTATGTGTAAAAGAGTACCAATACAGAAATAATATCTGTGTCTAATCTTTACTCTTGCATTGCTATTGTAGTTAAACTGAGACGGGTGAAGGTCCAACAGGTATTGCGACTGTCAACACACAGCCCTGCCCTGATATTACTCCACAGCTCTCATATTACCAGCACACAGTCACCGTGTATGACGAGAATTTACTCTGACTTTATTGCCCTTTATCACTACAGTCCACAGGCTGTATGTTACCTGGGTGATAACAGGAGGGCAGGAGTTTTTACTCCACTGTTTCTCACACTGGGTCTCTTGGGAACAGACTCCTTCACACCAGCCACATCCCATAAACTTAGGGGCCCCGAGACACACAGAGCAGTTGAGGAAATGAGCACAGCCAGGGCCTGTGGGGGACACATTCACTAACTGTACACACAGAACAAACAGAAAGAGTTTTTAGTTTTGGCATTAGCAGCTCGTAAAGACAGATTATCGTCTTAGTCAACAGAAAAATGCAGATGAGTCATTTTGGGTCAATGGAACACTGAAAATGTTTTAAGGATGAAGCTGATGTCAGATAAGCTTTTGAACTGTACAATATAAACATGCGTGCTCTGGCATGTGTAAAATTTGGGGGCGTACGTGCCTTGTTTCCAACGACAAACAGCAGCCGCTCGGAAGAGAGAACTGCGGCGGTCCGTGACACTCTCTGCGGTTCGTCCACAAGAGAGTAGTTAGCAAACACTACAGGGACTGACCTGCTCAGAATGACCTGGTTAAAGATAAACAGAGAACTTCTTAGTCCTTCAAACTCTCTACAGAGATAGTTCAGCCCACAATGAAAATACATCCTTATGTTGTTTTAAACCGTGTATGGAAAACAAAAAGTGTATGGAATATATTTTAACTCTTGTGTTCCATGGAAAAAGAAAGCAAAATGATGACAAACTTTTAGGTAAACTACACCTTTATATAGGTCGAAATGACACTATTATCAACATTTAGATGTATACAAATGCATAAAATAAATAATATCCTTTGCCTTAAAAGGGCAAGACCCATTCATGGCAACCATCCAATATACAAAACACACAGTCAAAGTTGTAGTGCAATTCTCAGCAAGATGCGAATATATTCACACTGCATTTCTACTGTATATCCTCATAACACAACACTTAAAATACAAGAACTTGGCCAGGAAATTGTTTTGGCCATGTGTTGTAGTCAGGATGTGATGCACTAATTACCTGAAGGAGTCGCCCCTGATCGGTGCCGATGTGAGCCACTGTCTTACCCTCAATGACAGTGACCAGAATCGAGGTGAGCAGCACATCTTTCAAGTGTCCATTGAAGAAGTCCACTCTGTAGTACGGTTTGGACACCATCGTGGGAAGAGCTTTGCATTCCAAACTATCTGGATTCTGGACAAAAACAGCAAAATGTTTGCAGATTAAACCCCCCGTGAATATTTCTTCATGCACTTTCCACATAATGTGGAAAAATAATTCACTCCTTATCAAAATTCATACCGATGACATCATCAATCATATCTCCGGCAAATACAGCAAGTGTACTGTGAATTATTTACACTGGGTCAAATCCATGATTTCACTTATGGTCCATTCCCTGTGCTAAATGCGTTCAGATTTCTTGTGTGATCATTGAGGGATTTCGGTGTGTGCGATTACGTGCATAAACAACATAAATACATGCAAACCATCGCAAAGGAAGTTACAACTTGTAAAATGAAGTCAGCAAACACCATCTGGCTGTAATAAATAACTTCCTGCCCCTAAAGCCCTTCGACCAAATTAGGATTTGTGAAAGACGCATTCTGTCAGCGACACCGTTATCTAAACACCGATCAGCAACCTCACAGTTACACCTCATGCTTCAAAATCTCCATCATTTATAACTTACTGCTCTTATTAAAACTTCTGTAACATCATCTTAATGCCCAACTCAACCAAGCTCATTTGTTACGAATGCTAACCAATAGTTGGATGAAAATTTAATATAAAAAACATAATATCTCAGCTAACAATTTTAGGTCGTAAGAACGTTTCCCTAATGTTTCCATTAGCAACGGAAATGTTAAGAAGTGATTTTTTTAAATGTTCCAGGAACATTCAAAACCTACAGAATTTTTGACATTTTATTAATGTCACAGCAAAACTGTTAACTTTGAGAGAATAGCTAAAGGTCTGAGAGTGTTCCTGGTTAACTAGGATATTATTATTAATAATTAATTTTAATAGATCTTAACATAGATGTCAAAAGTCTGTTTATAACCACAGGAAAATGCAGTTTGGACATTTTGACACCCATTTCCCTTATCTCAGTTTCTACTGCTGATGTCACGTCAGATTAATCAGCTCTGGTTTGGCTCACTGCCTGTGAGAGATCCTGAGATAAAAGGCCAAACCATCAGTCTGAGAGTGAAGCACTGAATGACGTGTTACAGTGCAGCTGCGAGCATGCGGCGGCTTGTATCTGCACAACAGAAAGTGACTTCATGAATTCAACAACACAACAAGGTCTTCCAAACTTTTTGCAATCACAGTCCATGACTAGGCCTCGATCCTACAGCGTTTCCGAGAGCAAACACTGCTTTACGTTTAAGTTTGACAAATATCAAACATTTATACGAGTCATTTCCTGCGTCTCGCTACATATTTTAATCAGCGTAATTCTTTTATGTTGCCCGTCTTACATCGCACATCTTGCGCAATACGAAACAGACCTATTAAATTCCTTTACAAGGAAATATACAAGCGCTGGGAAAACAAGACTTAAATGTGGAAAATGAAATGATGGAAAATAATTAAGTGATGAGAACCTAAAAATATGAGAATCACGCCAACAATTTAGCCTTTTCAACAGGGCAAAATAATCATTCATATCCATTAAACCAATTTAAAGTGCCAGTTGACCCAAAACAACCTCATACAAACATGTATTTCTTTAGTCCATGGAATTACTATGGAGAAGTTTCTGGGAGCTTTGGTTAATATAACAAAAATGGATGGGAACCAGCGGCTGTGAAGCTCCATAAAGGCTAAAAAAACCATCACAAACAAGTCAGTTTTAGGTAAACTATTTCCTTAACGCCCCTTAAATGAATGAGAAAACACTGGTTTTCCAGGATTTTCCAACATTTAAGTAGGTGGGTCAGATTAGTGGGACACTACAATTGGGAATTTCAGTTAGGGAAAAGCTTCAGTTAGGAATACAAACTGACCTCATGGGGACACATTTCAAAGGGCTGAAAATGACTCAGTCCACGTGAGAGATGCTCTGGCCCGTTCGAACAGCACGACTCCACCCCCTTTTCAATGGCGTCGTTCACATAGTCTATTGGAAAGGCACACAGGGCAGACTGACTGATCGGATCCCCCTTTTTATCTGTCACGGCAAACACTCCATAAAGTATCGGGCTTTCCATCTTCACTCCTAGTTCATCCGCCAGCTCCTTCCCAGCTGTACTGAAGTGGGCAGCTTGAACCGAGTTGTAGACAATATCCCGGAAGCTCCTTCTCCTTCGCTTGGGCTCAAAGCGGCACTCCAGAGCGATTTCCCTGTACATCCACGCCTCGCTGTCCTTGATCGGCAGCCGCCCAAGATGGGTCTGCAGCCTGCCGTGTGGTTTCATCGGATTCTCCCACTGCACAGACAGGAAATACACGTATTCCGCTGTGGAGAAGGTATAGATGTAGTCGATGGTGAATGTATCCAAGAACTGAGGAAGAACGGTCAGGCCCTTGACTTCGCTGTCGAAACCGTCTTCCGTGGCCAGAAGGCGACGTATGGAAAGAGAACGCTTGCCAAACGATCCAGCGATGCTGCTGTTGATGGAAGCTGCAGTAAAGAAGTACGTCGAGAAACCAGCGGTGACCACGCTGACTTTTGTACCCAGAGGGCTGGCGACACAGTCGGGACAGTCAGAGGGCGAGTTGGAGTTCTTGCTGAAGAAACATTTAGGGTTATCGGTTCTTTCGCCTTTTTTAAGCTCAAGGAGGGTACAGACTCCGTACTGCGTGCTGCCACATATGTACAAGAAGTCAAGATGTTCCTGAGGTTCTAAAACGAGAACCTGGTTATCTGTGTCCACTGATGTTCCCGGCTCATTTTCGATGTCGCACTGACAGGTCTGACACTCTGAACTGCCAACTGGACCGGTTCTTAATTCCCACAGTTTGTTTAGCTGACTGTCCAAAGCTTCAACTGTGTTTTGAGAGGCCACATAAACCTCATTAAAGTTCTCATAAACGACGATGTTCTGTATGGCGCTCGTAGTTTGGAAGGAGGAGACGGGGTAGGTGACAGAGAAGTTCAAAGACATTTGTACGATGGTAGGGCATGTTTTTAGGGCACACGACAGATGTATCTGCAGCCAGACACATTTTAACAAGGTCCGAGGGCTGAGGAACATCTCCACTGTCCTATGAAGTCTGAGGGACAGATAAGTCACTGCTCCTTAACACATGTTAAAAAAACAAGACCTATGAACAGAGCAAAGCAGATGAAGGAAAGTTAGTAAGCACTCTGTAAACATGTCGTTGTCATTATGTAAGAAGAATCATAATTTCAGTTTTTACTGTAATTATTTTCATCAGTTTAAAATGATCGGTCATGTGCAATGAACTTCTCCAACTTGGTTCCTTTAGTTGTCCTTATAAATTTATAAATTAAGCTTTGTGGTTTGGTGAAAACTACTGCCAAACTTTATATTTCTATCTTTTTTAATTGTATGCAGAGCATCCATGCAGACACCAACTCATTTTAGAAAAGAACAAGGTTCACAGAAAATAAAATAAAAAGAAGTCAAAAGAAAAGAAAAATAACTAAAACTAAATAGAAAACAGTAGTTTCCGTCTACCACGTTTTAACTCGTTTTAACTAGACGTGGAATGTCGAAATGTCACACTATTTAAACATCCCTGCAATGCTTATAAACGTAAACTTCCTTTAACCAAATCACAGACATACAACAGAAAATACAAATTAATATCAATCGAAATAGCGTTTATAAAAACCAACATCAACTTTAGGCTTGACACGCGATCAATAAGCGCATGTGAATGAACGACAGCCTTTATTACAATAAACTGATTTGTGACCTATACTGTGAACACGTGACACAAAATCTAAGCCCAAAACTTTGAGAAGTTCATTTTCATAAATTTTTTTTAGGAAAGCAAACAAATGTAAAACTTAACCTGAGGCTCACCTGACTTTCTCCGGATTCCTCTGAATGCTGAATAACGCGGGTGCAGTCAGATTTCACGACACCAGTACATCAACCCCATTACACAAACGGTACACATGACAAATATAGGTGAAATGTTTAACATGGAGAAACTCACACGACTGCGGCGTTGACTGGGTTTTCGGTACGGGACACTGTCGACTTGTGTCTGCGGGGCAATCCAGCGCTCGCGGTACACGCCTATACACCTCATGAGGAAGTAACGTTGCACAATCCGGTCCCGACCCAGGAATCCCTCGAGGGTTTGAAATCAACATTCGTGGTTGTACACCTCTTTACTTGTCTTAACAGCCCTTGCAAACATCAGACACTAAACATCTCCATGGCTTTGCGCTGTGGATTTTGTGAGAAATTATTGTTGATAACATTTCGGTTAAGTGAATTTACTTCCCCGACTATATTCCGTATGAGAATGAGAAAAGAAGGATTGCATTTATTATAATGATGTATTGTTAAACAAACAAGCTAATCCACAATAAACGATACCCTTGTTGTGTGTTGTGGTTAAAAACACAAGTATAATTATACAGTTGTCTGGATTAGAAGGGAGGGGATCAGCTGGGTGATTTTCGGTTGTTACTGACTCTGTTTAGTCTGTGTCATATTCTTATGCAGTTATATAGCGTGACCTCGAGCTGGTTTTCCACTGAAATGAATCACAGATGTGCTCATGTACCAACATCCAATAAAAGTCTCCTCTCAAAAACTCACTGTACTGTTTACACTGAATACAATAGCTTATTTAAATGCTTGTTTGTACAAAAAGCTCCAGGCATCATAATGTAATAATACATTTTGAAGCAAATCTTTGTCCACATGGTGGCACCACACGCTGTAAGTTTAAACAAGGTTTAATAAATTAAGACTATTTTATTAAGCGTGCAGTCAATAGTTATTATTAAATATTGGCAGTTCATTTCAACACTGTTTATATTTTACAGCACTGCATGTAATTATACATGGCTAATATTGACATTATTATTATTACTAATAATAATTGCCATTATGTATTATGTGCAAGTATTCTTGAAATTAGAATTTAACAAATAAAGAATGTTATTTAATGAAATATTCTTGGGAGTTACTTTTATTCATGTTACGTTACAGCATTTGAAACAGTCTGGCCTGTTATTAAACTGACTCTTGGACAGCCAACAGAACAGAAAAGGTCATCCAGACTTCCTTTAGTCCACTTAAACTCTGTTTGGGGTCTGTTCAGATGTCATTAGTGTGCCAGCCCGGTGGAAACAGAGTTGTTGTTGAACTGAGGTCCCAGTAAACTGAACTGGTCAGGAATTTGCGTCACAGCCATTCACCGGTTTGAATGCTCTTTCTGGCTATCTGTTTCTGACATCCAAAGGTGCCTCTGCAGAGGAAAAGGGCGACACATGAAGTCCTTCCAAGAACACAGAGAATTTGTATTATTGTAAGCTGGTTTAAAGAAGTCTAAATGACACTTTTGTGGCTTTCAGCGCAGGTCTTCTAGCTTTCATTATGTGTTTCTGAAAGTGGACAAAATTTAGTTACTTTACATACTTTTCATTCCGTATGTTGAAGTATAAACATCTCCTGGTAAATCGGACCGACACCTTAAATTATAAGTCATAATTATAAACTTATGGTTGTGAATCGGGGTGAGAAGACGCTGGTCTCTCATGTACTTGCTCAATAACTGATATTTGAACATATGAAGCTGCTGTTGTTAATACTGGCAGCAGGGGGCTCCCCATCTCTCCTGCTGATTCCACTGTGCACTTCCTGCCCTTTCTTTCTGACTGACATGTCTACAATATAACAGGTGTTTTTTGTTTCTTACTAATTCAATTGAGTTAGTTAGGTGAAGCATGGTGCTCTACTGTGTTTGGTCAGTTTGTTTAGATCCAGTTATTTGATTCGCCGAGCTCCCGCTGGCGTGTTGGATAAGTTTGACGTTCAGCTTCTGGCTTGTGACGCGAACAATCACAGAAAAGACACACATACACAATGTTCTAATGTTCTCCTCTCTCTCTTTCTCTCTCTCTCTCGTTCTCTCTCTCCTCTCTCTCTCTCTCTCTCTCTCTCTCTCTTTCTTTCTCTTTCTCTCTCTTACTCACTCATACTCTCGTTCTCTGTCTCGTTCTCTGTCTCTCTGTTTGTCTTTGTCTCTACTGGTTTTAGTGCACTTTGTTTGCATGACAAATAACGCTACATTTGTATTGCCAAAGCATTTGCTGGTTTTAGGCAAAAAAGTCAGAAAGAATTCTACAGAAAATTATTGCACAACATGGCCTAGTCAGAAGTTCACCCTCAGCTGATATTCCATAGAGAATACCAAATAAATAAAAGAATAAAAATGAGCAAGCAAAAGATATGCTAATACACAGCAGTTCTTGAATTTTTTTCATTGGTTACATTAGAGTTTAACTGGCAAATAGTCTTTGGAATATTGTATGTAAGTTTATGGAGGAAACTATCGTAAATATCTTTGCATTTACGCATTTGGTCAGAAACTGCAGCTCGGTTTTATGATTGCAATTGTTCCAACAATCTTCTGTCACTTTCTCTCTCTCTCTCTCTCTCTCTCTCTCTCTTGTGCACTTGGCTTCGGCTATGTTCTTGGCAATAAGTACTAAAAACAGTATATGGCAGGAAGGAAACAAGGAAGGATAATGACAGACAGCACAAAGAGCAGAAAATTAATGATGTTTAAACGAGCGAGTGAACCAGGTTACAAAACTGATGCCTTTCACTGTAAAATATGTCCGGTAGAATATGTGATGCCATCAGGATTGCCACGGCAACAGCACAAGACCATAGACTATGATGTTTTGACAGTTGTAGAATCCAGACAGCATTGACACACAGAAAAGCAAAACTAACCACAATGATGACATGCAGCTGTTTTTATTTGACCGCGATCCAGCCTAAACGCAGCTTAAACGTTTTCTGGCCTTCCATCTGAGATTTAGTTTATTTAAAATCTGTTGTTCAGGAGGTTCTTCAGACAAACGTATTATCACAGCACACGGTGGTTTACACGCACACCAGTTCACATGCGTGTACCAGATTTCTGGTTTAGCTCAATCATCATGTGTTTTTGGTTAGCCTGTAATACTGACAGAGATAATCGAGTCGTGTAACAGAAGTAACGAGAGTGACAACCGCATTATATAAGCGAGCTGGCAGCACTCGCTCAGAACCTTTAATCGACTCTACAGTCCACATGCGCGTGCAGGTTTTATGGTTGTGTTTTGGTAACTCACAGAGACGAAGGTATGAGAAGAGTTTCACATCCAGTCTGTATTTCACTGCAGCTACTCCATCAGTTTCATAAGATAATTGTGCTCGACACTCAATTAGAACTAAAACAGACATTCAAAGTCTTTGTTTCATGTTGTCAACCAAAAGACAATCACCATTTCAATAAGAGCGCATAGATTAAAATAGCCCTCTGCTGCCACATGCACACGCGTGATGCCATGTGGAAAACATGTCTGTTTTTTCAGACAAAACTATTATAGCAACATGAGGCACCAGCCCAACACCTCCACTTCCTCTTTTCACCTCCCCGAGCTCCTGCTGGGAGCCTTTGCACTTTTGAACTATATAGACTCAGCCTTCCTGTGGAGCTTTAGCATGCGGCTAGTACATATGGTTCTGCAACAACGATGCTTGTATTTGTACTTTTTGCCAGACCAATCACCTTTAAATTTCAAAATACTGTCTTCATCATCATAGAAAAAGTGCACGGCGTGCAGATTTACAGTCACATGCTCAACTCAAACCACTCGGTGACGTGCCAGATTATATTACTAGTCTTTCTCAAACCAAATGTGTAGGACGCGAGGAGTTTGAGAACAGAATGTGAATGATCCACTATTGTATTATGAGTAAAAGGCTTATTGTCTTTGCAAGACACAGAGTGCAAAATAAACTACCCACACACTCTCACTCTCTCTCTCTCGAAGACTCCCAGACTGTTCACGTCACAATTATTTGATATTCTTGTGAGATAAGTTTGGCTCACGCCCAGCTGCGTGACCTGAACATTATCTTGCGTCATCATTCTTTTTAAAAACACCAAAGAATTTGTTTAGAACTGCAGTATTAGTGTGACGGACTGTAGGTCATTTGTTCGGTTGGTCTGTCTGTTGCGGCATCAGTATGTTCCTTGTTATGTTACGTAAAAAAATTATGCAAGATTATTCTAGATTATTCTAGATTTTTATTTGTCACATACAAAGTTCTATGCAGGATTTCAGCTGTGAAATGTAATAATTATCATATTGGTTGAACCAGCGCGCCCACAGATCTAGATAAGACTACTTATCAAATACATATGTTTGTCTTAAGCAGGCGATTCCATGCACGACAAAGGCTAATGTTTACTTTTGCTTGAACCTACGGGTCTTTCAAAATGCATATTTAATGTCACACGCATCCGCCCGTTGACTTCTGTGTTATCAGGAATGAATGACTATGTTTGGTCACCATCTTGAAGGACGGCCTGCCCGGACACTCCCAAAACAGATTAGGTGAAATACTTCCATATTGCTGTGGTTTCAGTGATTTCCAGTTGTAAGTGAATGATTCACTCTCTTCAGGGTGTAGAGAAACTGAACGCCCAGTTTCTCGCCTGCCGCTCACTTCAGATGTGTGGGTCAGCTGCTACCTGATGTGGGGCTATTAAAAAAGGTGCGTCACTAGACATAAATGACATCCCACACGCAACGCTGTGATGTCATAAAGCAGCGCCAACCACAAGAACAAATAATACAAACCAGGCGAGTCAAACCACTAAACCATTTTTATACACATTTTCGTTTTAGCTGTTATCATGGAAAAAATCAAATGAAATCAAATAAAGATTTTAGAATAAAACATACAATTAAAGCTGCAAGCTGTTACTTTTTGTGGTTATGGAGCAAGTGCATAACAGATCAGTGTTTAAAATTATCTCTTTACCCCAATTCACAACGGTAAATTTATAACAATGGTCTGATTTCCATGTCAGTTTGACTTTAATGTGCTAAAAAAAGTACGCAAAGTAACCGAATGTTACAGATTGCAGCTTTAACTATAATTAAAAACACTTCTTGCATCACAAGGTGTGTTGGTAGTCGTGTAAATGTTCAAACTATTTTAAAGTTTTAATGATTATTACATAATGGGATGACAAAGGTTACAAGTCATTTGGTTAAGGAACCAAGACTGCAAGTAAACGTCAGTGTATGTATTTGGGGAGCAGGTGCAGATTATGTACCTTATATAACCTCGATTTCTTCAGCATCTTCTGCAGGTAAGGAGACATTATTCCTGGCCAGTCAGTCAGCAGCAGAAATGCAGTACAGCAGAATGACCTCCGTTTTCCTGCTGGTTTTTGTTATGAATGTTAGGAACAGTTATTGTGTGGATCTGCAATACATTTATTTCACTAATTAATTAATGTTGTACGTGTGTGTGTTGATTTATATTGTAACTTGTCAAAGTTAAATAAATAATTTGCCCAAACATGTCATTTCTTAACATTCAGGCTATACAGAAAAGATTCAAGGCTACAGACCGTACTTAACCATATAATGGGGCCGAACTTATACTCAAAAAGTCATCCAAACCTCCTTTTGAGGGCGTCCTCATTTGTAAAACAATTTTTTTTATTTGTAAAAATGAAACAGAAGGTTTTCTGTTAGGGTTGATGTGGGTTACAGTGTTTATAACTTGCTGTGTATAACAATAATAGAAGTCTATGGAATGTCCCCATTAAGATGGATAACTGTGTGTGTGTGTGTGTGTGTGTGTAGACTCTCATGTGGTGTGTTTTTTCTGTAACCAAGAACACTATTTAATGGCTGTTACCCTAAACCATTTACACACACATTCACTGTCTATCAGTGTCTCACACACTGATCTGTGCCTCAAGAAATCTGCTCCTGATGTACCCTCAGAGATTTCCTCTTCAGATAAACAGGACGCGTGACGGAGCGAAAGGTCCGCATCTCATCACAGTACTTGAGATTCAGACATGAACAAACTCTTTTCTTCTCCGCCTTTATTGCTAAGAAATAAAGACCTTTTTTTATTTTTCACTTGGCAGATCCTGAGAACAGCAGATTCATGCGCTCAGTCCAAAGAACATCTGGTTTTGTCTCTCCGTCCGGCGTCTGCCTCACCCGGAACATCACAAGCACGTGCTGCTGCATGAATGTGCACTTGTATCTCTTGTGTTATGTAAGTCTGCTGCTCCTATACCGACGGCTTCACTGCTTCCCATGTGATACGCACTGATTCATGGAGGTTTACAGGTGAATTATGAAGCGCTTGCTCGTGGCTCACACAGACAATCAAACCCGGAATTAATTCAGCTGATAAGCGCGATGCATTTATTATAAAGATAATTATGGAGGCTTCATATACACTCCGTATGCGGCGTGTATTAAGATGTGATGGACTGACCTGTTCTTCTGTGAATAATAGCCAGTTTAATACAATGAACACGTCGATAATTGCAATCGCTACTCTCTGGCTTTATTATCTATCTGTATATTTCTGTGAATGAATTGGGATGGGCTGAGAATAAACTGTGGTGTGTCCACACACACACACGCACACATTTACAAGCAGAGTCATTTTCTCAAAGTGGATTCACACCTGTTTTCTCATATTTTAAACCGGCTAATTTGTCTTCTCGCTGGGAGGTTTTGAACATAATGTGAGCAGTGATTCCGTCCAGACGGGTTTATTTCTGTGTACAGAACTTCTCCAAAATGCTCATCTTATCTTCCCTTCACATGCGTTGGCATGGCGAGTGACTAACACATGTGATTCCTAATTAAGCATCGTTTACTAGTCTTGTAATGTTTCTCTAGAAATCATACAAATCAAAAGACTTCAGTTTTCTAGAAAAACTAGAATTGGTCAGAAATGTCACAAGAGACACAGAAGTAAACACAGATAACTGTATGTGTACTTGCTGCCTGCCTACAGTCTCCAATAACACACAAACACTGTTTGAACGTTTCAGGAACGCTTGGGTACTGACTACTGCATGCTATGCATTATACACTGACTGCATACACCAAATGTTTAAATATAAATACTATGCAATGAGAAACCTTTCACACTATAGTATGCTACAATGTGGCATCCATCTTGGATAGAAAGAAATGTATTTTTTGCACTTTTAATCCAATTCTGCTTAAAAACGTCTAACTCTGTAGTCCGGTCAAATCATGAGTCAAGAAAAATATAAAAAATTCATACTTGCAGTGAATATTATTTGTGGTTTATTTGTTACATTGACAATAAAAGGCAAAGTCGGTGCATTGCATTATGGGTATTGTAAATTGTGATATTTATCATTTTTCTAGATGTACAGAATCTGTTCCTGAACTAAAGAGAGATATTGTCTCTTCCTTTATTAAAGCTGCAGTCTGTAACTTTTTGGTTAAAAAAATCAATTATTGAAAAAAAAAACAGAACATCTTTACCTTACCCTGACTCACGCTGATAAGTTTATTACATTTTTATTATTTGAGCTGTCGGTTCGATTTCCTGGGAAATATCATTTTGGCTTCATGTGACCTAAACTTAAAGAAAAGTACACAGTCACCTGCAAATGTATGCTTCAAACAGAGATGGCGGTAGAGAGACAAAAGTTACAGATCACAGCTTTGTTTTAATGTACGATGTCTGATCATAGGTGTAGCTCAGCTTAATGGCTTCATTATGACATGTGCCGTATCAGTGGAATGAACCAATAGCGTGCGTGTGTCTCTTAGGCGTGTGCACGCTAATGTTGACTGCTGGCTTTTTATCTCGAATGCTTTAATTTATATACTGTGCCAACATGCACCTCACCACAGGTGGTTTGTAGGGGTGTACAGTTGTTTGACTTTCTTTGTGTCACCGTGTAGACGTACGTGTGTACCTGTCAGCGCTTGTGTACGTGTGTGCGTGCGAGTGTTCGTTTTCACCTCTGTGATAGAGGGTTTGTATTACTGGGTTCTAGTTACAAAGCATGACCTTCTCTCTGATCCACTTAAACATATATAATTTAGAGCTCACTGGGCAGGCGCCAGTGGCCCATGTTTTATGAACTACCGCCTGCCTACGGCACAGCCAAACTGCTATTGATTCGAAATATTTGTGCTATTTTCAGGTCTTTCAAGTTTGACTAACCTCTCACACAGAACGCGCTACCCAGCTCACGGTTTTAGGTTGTGAGAATGTTTCCCTAACATTTCCATTAAGTAACAAAATTGTTAAAAATGTTATTTTGAAGATTGTATGATAAAAATGTTAAAAAATACTTCAGAATAATGTTTTCGATATATTTGATACATAACATTAAAAATGTTACTGCAAGAATGTTTAAGAGAATAACTTTAAGAGAACGTTAGCCAATGTTTTGTGAATGTTCCTTGAGTTCTGTGTTTGTCATTATTATGGTCATGGTTCCTGCTAAGGTGAGCGTCATTATTATTACATTTCAGAATTTAGTATTTAATGTTTAGGGTCATGGTTCTGTTTAAATATTTAATATTAAACTTACTTGTGCACACTGTTTGCACTTGACATGAATAATGTCTCATATTTTTTGTTTATTGTATTATTAAATGAATGTTATGGTGTTGGTGGTACATTCATACACAGTTACTCCAACATTGCATAAGAGGAGAGGTTTCTGTTCTGGAGGGGAAACCCGGGCGCTGCTGCTATTTATCTTCTCTCACTCTCTCCTCTGATATCTAAATTCTGGCCCTGATTCTGTCGGTGACGTTCAGACCTTTGAACGATCCAGTGAGTCTTGAACTGAACTCAGATGACTATAATCACGTCTGTAATGATACTCATGTGTTAAGTCCAGTTTAGAAATGGTCTAGCACCAAAGGCATGTCAATATATGCAGACATACGCGATGAGCAAACGAAGCACATGGAAAGTTTCATCAGCTGTACACAATTAATAAACCAGAGACTCCGCTGGCAGGAGGACAGAGTCTGGACCGCACGGACAACATGGAAACACTGAATTAACCTCCAAGAGCTTAAACCCTCACGACCTTTAACCCATGACCCCTCCACGTCATCAATCCAGATTCCTGGAGAGTTAGTCACACGATCTGTTTTTTCTCCTCATATATGGGATGGGAGTCCACATAGCAGCCAAATGGAGAAGGTGCTGAGAGCTCACCTTCTGTACACAGTTCATGGAAGGAGAATGTGATGTAAATTTAGCGGCCTTCTCTGAAAGCTACAACAGCACTGATATTAGGTTTGTGGTTCCATATAAGGGGAAGTTGATTCTCAGGTCGAGACTTTGCCAGCTGTAAAGGGGGCTATATGATCCTCCATGAATTTGGGTCTCAAACAGAACACTAGTTTGGGTAGTTTAGGTTTAACTTACCCTGCTGGTTTTACTGCCTGAGGGCCATCATAAAAATGGCTCAGCCTATCGATAAACTTAAAATGAATATTTTAGTAACAAGTATTTTACAAACAAGTACTGTACAAACTGTGGTTGGGCCTGAGTTCGATCTGATTACAGGTTCATGTAAATATATGTGGTTTCATTCATACGAATATTTATGAGATTATTTCACTTAGTCAAATTAACGAAAGATAAAATGAGTTAGAAATATTCAGCTGTAGATGATCATCAAAAGTCTCCAGTGTCATGCTGGCAGAGGAGCTGGTTTCTCTGGTATAACTGGTGTGTGTGTGTG
>JAZGTJ010001002.1:0-68788 GCA_036877575.1 Botia almorhae
GCCAAAGTCATTAAGAACTATCTTCAGCGTAAAGAAGAACAAGAAGTACTGGAAGTGATGGCATGGCCCCCACAGAGCCCTGATCTCAACATCATGTGTCTGGAATTACATGAAGAGACAGAAGGATGTGAGAAAGCCTACATGCACAGAAGATCTGTGGTTAGATCTCCAAAATGTTTGGAACAACCTACCAGCCGAGTTCCTTCAAAACTGTGTGCAAGTGTACCTAGAAGAATTGCTGCTGTTTTGAAGGCAAATGGTGGTCACACCAAATATTGATTTGATTTGACTTCCATTTTTGAAAACATTCTTTGTTTACAGCATTTTTTGCTAAAACATTTGCACAGTACTGTATAAGGGGGAGATTTATGTCAATATAAGGAATTTTTAATAGGTTTATATATGGACATTGGATATGGGCAGTGTGCGCTCGTCTGATTCGGCGGAAAGCGCGAGAGAAAAGGCGGAGCCCGTCTCCCGCTGCTCCTCCGCCAAATCAAGCTGCAAACCCCACGAGTGCAGCTACGGGACCCGACCTGCGATGCGCAGCTGCCTGGCTCCCATCTGAATTAAAGAGAGCGAGGCGGGAATTGAGCATCGTTAGTGGAAGTGATTCACACGGGTTGTCAGCTCTCTTAAGAGCCGATCGCGCATGCTCCGCTCTCAAACAAAATACACATATAGTGTATCACCCACTACTATATAGACGGTAAAGAGTATTAAAACACTCTTTTGTTGTTTGCTTTTTTTGTTTCTAGCTGTTTTCTGACTCATATCTTCTTATTTTTCCCTCACACTTAAACCTGACTAACGTGCAGACAAACAGGCTTCCTGAAGAAGCTGATGATGTGTTTTGCAGTCGCCTTGCAGGCTTTGTGGCGCGCAATGCCACGTTACATGACTTTGACCTGCCTATAAATAGGCCTGATTATACTCATGTCCAGGCTTGGGCCATAGCGTTCCCTATAGCGTCAAGCCTGACACAGCGAAAGGGATCCTTAGTAATCTAACAACTAATGTTGAAAAATAGTTCTCAGCTAGTTGCAACTAGGCACTGACTATTAGGGGTAAATATCCAACTAACTGTAAAGGTTTAGATGTCACTCCATGAGTTAATGACTTTTGCAAAATATTTAGTCGAAACCCTTCTGGGTGCAAAATTTACTTGTTAATAAAGATCATTTCAGCTAAATGAGGGTTGTCGTGGTAACTGGCAATGAAGGCCTGATGGAGCCCCTGGGTCATGTACTGTAGGTACATACGGGCAGTCCAACATCATGACTCATCCATTTATAACACACATGATTGAATTCAGCTTGAGCAGATCTAACCTGTGGTCATTCTGGGGACAGAGTCCAAATGTGTGCATATGTGTCACTGCATGTAACTTGGCAATTAAAAGTCATTGATTGTGAATTAATGTGACAAGATTTTCACATGGTAATCAATCATCTGCAGATGTAGGGATCACACTGCATCGGCTTTTTGCTGATTTTAAGTACCCTGGTGCATTGTGAGTATGTGTGTAACAATGGCAGGTGTTTTCTCTGTGTGGCACTGAAAGGGCCATTGCACACATGTAGTCCCTGCAGCTCAAAGCCAGAAACCTGCAGCCTGAGAACCTCCTATGTGTCCTACCATGTGGTCATCTGCTGACCCGAAAGAAATGAAAAAGAGAGAAATAAAAAGGGAGAGAGCTAAAAGGATTTAAGGTCAGACACGAATCACAGCTGTTTCTGTTTCTTACATTACCTACAGGAGTAAAAAGAGAACATATTGCATCATGTCCTGCTGAGCCAGTCAAACAGGTGTGTGTGTATGTGTGTGTGTGTGTGTGTGTGTGTATGCACATGTGTTTCTGTGAATCAGATTTCAGTAGGGATGGTAATTGTAGGTGATGGTAAATATCTAATATGAGAAAGCCACTGTGCCAGTGAGAGGTCATTACTAGTATAGCCTAAAAGGTTTCCTTTAAAGAAACATTTGGGGGAACACCCTGATTAAAAAATGTTGAAAACAATATAATTGTGTGTGTGAGTGCTCTCTCTCTCACCCCATTTCATGTCCCCCTCCCTCCCTCTCTAAACTATTGACCGCTGGGCAGTTTGTTTGCACTTCTATTAAGTGCCCTGATTTCACTGACCGTTCTCTGCATGGTTTTTCTCTTTTACTCACTCCGATGTTCTGTGCCATTCTTTCAAAAACAATCAACGCCTTAGAGACTCACATTACAATTAAAAGATGATGAGCATTAGATTAATCCATGAGCCTGGCTCTAAGAGCTCCTAAAAGCCCCCTAATCTACTTTAATGTTTCTGTGATTCCACCTGTAATGCCAGATGTAACATTCAACCTTCTTTTTCTGAGGGAAGGAATCAACACCTGGCCCCATCTCAGCCGGCGTATTGTTTTCAGACCAGCGCACTGCGGCCGTTGCATTTATGTTCCTTCTGATTACATGCTTAAAAATCATGCAAGCTCAGCATAACAGATCGGTTTCTAGGTCAGCACATAAATCAATAGGCGTCAACTCTGATGCTATGCAAAGCAGGGCTTTCTGTTGTCGTAGGGTTTCATTTACACAGGTATGTAGCGAGACATACTGTCTTATTACACAAGTACTATCACTGATATGTGTTGATACTGTTGCAATAGAAAAGAAAACACAAGTAGGACTGTTAGTGTAATGCAATAATAATGCTGTGCTTGTGGCGAGATGTTGAAAATGCAGGAAATGTGCTTTTGTGAATTTTTGTCCATGTAAATGCACAAGATTTAAAGCATTTGATCATTGTGGTGAATTTTGCTACATTAAGATGCTGGTGCAATAAAATAAGTTTTGATGCATGTGTATTCTATGTATTTTATTTATTTAGAGTTGACCTGGGGTTGCATTTCTACTAACCAATGTTAATGTGTGTGACCCTCTGTCAGGGCTCTGTGCCAGACTCTCACAGGGAGTGAGAGTGATTTTTTATTTTCAATATGATTTTTTTTAGGCTGACACCTAAAAAATGTCCCCACAAGGTCAAGTTTTGGTATTACTATACTTAAGGGGACATTTGGTCCCTATAAAGTTATGAATACCAGTATCACACATAAGCACACATACAAAAGGGAATCCAAAGGTTTACAACCACATTAAATATTCAACACTGTTTCTACAGTAAGTGATTTACTATATTTAAGCAAATTTGTAAAATTTACCATTATAACCTTATATACAAATGGTCAGAATTCCGTGCATTTATTAAATCACAAGATGCTCTTTGGAACACATTATGGGATCATGGATCATAAGGTTTTGTCTTTTTTAGGAGTTTAAATTGAATAAAACCAATAAATCCAACACAATGAAGGTGTTGTAATCTAGATTTATTACACCCATCAAGACTGATCAAGTACTCCAGGAGCTAGACATCAATCTGTCAATGGCAGAGTGAGTTTCTGTTTTCCAGAATCCTGCCTGGTTTACAAATGAATATTTTATTATTATTATTTATTATTATTATACATGACACCTATTCCACTCTGTCTGGCTCTTTATGTAACAGGTTTATTATACTGTTTAATGTGTCAACAATAAATGAAAGGGTCTCTGAATGTGAAAATGTACACTTTAGGATGCTTGAAAGTATATTCTGCATATACAGTAGATGTGACATATATGGGCAAAGGTTGAACTGTATTCTGTGCATGTGTGTTTATGTGCGTAGCAGAACATTTTGCCCCATGGCTTATTAACGCTGTAACGCTTATTAACTCTGTGCTGGACCACTCTCTTTCCACTTCGCTGAGCTGGCTTTACCCAGAATAAAATAGAGAGAGAGACAGAGAAAGGGTGGTCAGGAATAAGTAGGAATCAGGAGAAATAGAGGAGTATTGGAGAGAGATATTTGAGAAATGCTCTAGGGTCGTATGTGTGTCTTAGTAAAAAGAACTACTGCAACTATGTGCGTCTGTCCGAATGTCCTCACAAGAAGAATGATCTGAAATCACCTTCAGTAAATTGCGGGAATCAGTCAACGGTCCCTATGGAAAATGATATTAAACAATAAAAATCTAAAATACAGAAAGGCTTATATAAGGATTAGGTTTAGAGAAAGTTATCGGCAGTATATGAAAACATGCATGTGTGTGTGCAGGGCAGATTTACAGGTTCGGTAGGAAAAAGAGAGCAAATGGGTGTGAAATTCAGCAGAGAGGTGAGGTGTGTGTGTAAGGGTGGGGTATAATGCTGCAGGAAAGCCTTTGGAGATTTCACACACATAACTGTGATTAGTCTTACATCCGTGAGCTTTGCTTACTAGTCCTCTCACTGCCTACTGACCTACTGGCTTTAAATCTTATTCGGAGCCAGACATACCCATTATTTCACCTCAGTCTAAGCGTCATTATCTAATGCAGGACGCAAGTGTTGGGGGGAGGTGGCTGTCAAACGGCCACTGGCACATGGAGATTGCATGTTCCTTGATTTACAGGATCAATCAACAGTGGAGACTGCAGCCACACATAAAACCCACAGGCAGCAGTTTTGCACTGGGCCAATACAGTAATGCATTTATGGATGCATTTCAGTGATGCAATAAAAGCTTTTGGGGGAAAATACATACAACCTCGTCTGTCTTCTTGGTGTAACGAGATACTGCAAGAATCATGAATGTTTACCAAAGAAGCAAAAGAGCTACACATTGATTACAATTCTTGGCAAGGCAGCACAGTATTGATGGTCCTTATATATTCTAACCCCAAGCATTAGACTAATGCAATTTAGAATAAACCACTTAATGTACATCAGCCTTAGGTGTGCTGCTTGTTTTGGTAAACGTTATAAGTTTTTAGGAAATGTAATTTCAAAGTATGAAAATTTCCTTAATGTAGCATTTATAATGTAACCCATGATGACGTCATAAGTCGCAACGCGCGCATACTGATATGCGTTTTGTTATCTTACGTCTGACTGTTTGCATACTTTGGTCTTGTCCCCCTTGCATATACTATTTTATTGCCTTTACACTTTACAAAGTCTCGATTTTGCATGTTTTTTTTGTTTGAGCGTCGTGGCAACGGCCCTGAAGCAGCATTTTATTTACACAGGATCAAAGACTTCTATTTCTTTTTTTATTTGTTTGTATGTTTATTTATTTATTTATAGCTGCCTTACAGGCACTGTTATTTCCGTCTGAAATTGCAAATCTGGACATACTTAAAATGTTGATAAACAGAGGAACCCAAAAACATCCCATAACTGGATACATTTTATACACGCGCTCCTATTTTCAGAAAAAAGAGAAATTAAAAATATTAAAGTTGCTTATAAACGTAAGGACCGCTCTCTCTCTCTCTCGCCAAAGTTAAAATTCCTTTTCACACAGCTCAGAGGATTTTGCTCATTTTCTATATCGATAAAGCAAGTGGAATAGGGCAGGACCCCCGTGGACTGCTTTACCCAGCAGCTGGTTAATGAAACAGGTCGTGCGGCATCTTTTTATAGAACATCCACTCTAATCACCGCCGCAATCCTGTTCCGGTGACACCAGCCCCTTGCGACTAGACTGTCAATCTCAGTCTTGATGGGGCTAAGTGCTTTGACGAGGGGAAGTCCGCACAGATTGGGACAGATGAAATTTTCATTGTTATTGCAGAGGAGATTAATGGGGGTTTAGATGTTTAATGCTAAATATTGATTTGATTAATATCATTATGATTGTGCAGTGCACATCCTCGAGCATTTTTAGAGATTCTTAAAACATTTCTTGTTGCGTCTTGAAACAACATTTTATAATGAAAGTAATCACAAATTGGAAGATTATTAGAAAAAATAATTATAGGACGGATCCTATGGACCAATATCCAATAATAAATTGTTTTTTAGCTAGAAACCTTTGACCCTATTGTCTTTTCTTTGAAAACAACAGGCAGCGCCTGTACTGCGGCGTATGTTGAAATGCACAAAGACTCACGACCTTTACGATGCGCGCGATAACCTCTGTAAACACACCACAATCTACTATAGTAGACATTCCAGTCAAACAGATCAAGCTTACATACTTAAATAAATATAAAATCTATTTTAAACTTAACTGTATGATTAAAAAATATAGCAAACTGAGATTGGTACCTATCTATAAAGGAACAAGCAACACTTGGTTTATTAGCAACACTTGGTTTTAACACGTTAAAACATACAGTCGTACAATATGTAGTGTGAAGTTTATATTACTTTCAGTAAACCAAAAATGTTTTCCGGGTGTGTGTGTCTCTGGAATTTGCAGAAACGGGAAACTTCGGACAATCGAAACTTACCTCCCAATGCTTGCTTCATAACAAAATTCATGATGATGGCTTTTTATTCCTGCCTTCTTCAACCAAATATTACATTCAGGTTAAGCTTTTCAAGTAGTCCCCTGTCGCCAGATCTAAAATTTGAAACAAACAGTTACTTAATTACAAGACAAAACTACCATATAACAGACTTGGTTTATTTGACCTTTTGTTTCAGATAAACTATAGGTTATAACAATAACACAATACCATGAGATAAGTAACGACCAGTTCACTAGATGCGGCATATGAAGGACAGTAAAGGTCAATATACCTTAAATACAGTTCACATCAAGTGTTGAGTTGTAAAAAAGCATGCATAAACTACAATTAGTGCACTATATATATAACGCCTACATATATCACCTTTTCTTGCAAAATTAAGAAACATTACTAGTATAAATAATCTAGACTAAGTTCGGCTCGGGACAAGGGTACGTTGTGTACGTTTAAAGTAAATCTGCTGGGAGCATTTGTTCTCCTAGTGGGGAATTGCCACATGACATTGCAACCCAAGCATATTTTCGTAACACTTGGGGAAAAAAACAATCCGTTACCAATGTTGGAGTCTAGAAATTTAAATCTTAAATGCCAAATATAATTTTTATATAAATTTATAAAGGCGACTTGACCTGATGGTAAGCACTTAATCTGTTCATAAACTTTACGTCATCCATTCGAATCAGTCCCATAAGTGAGCTAATCGAGTCCTTGCTTATACTCAGAAAGCAACCGAAACGTTTGCCGATGAATGAATTCACTTCAGCGTTGTAAGTCCAGATTAATGTTGCATGCTGTCGTACTCTTAGTATCTATTTACGCATATAATTATGTGTAGGGCTAACCTTCTTTAGTATTTACTTCTGCTTCCGATACGTGTCGAAAACAAAATCACTTCTTCGTTTATTGAGAGGCTGATTTCAGAACCATGGCTGGCGGACAGCTCCCGCTCCATCCCACCAAAGAGCCAAAACGCTCGCTTTTTTCTACAAACACATAAAGGGCATAATTACCTGTACGGCGATCTCAATTGTCTTTAAAAGCTGATTAACTCCCCAGAAATGAAACTTCGGCAGAAATGACACAGCGAGCCTTCAACTGCTCGTTTCTAACATCTCCGGTTTCTAGGCAAAAGAAGGACGTCCTTGTTTTCTCGTGCACAGAGAGGCAGTGAGTGTGTCTGTAAAGGGGACTGCAGCTGCCGCTGATGAAGCCACTCACTGAATCATATGGAAAGCTCCCATTTGAAACGTCCCACGTTCTGAGCGATCAATTATTAACGCATCCCTGCTTCCCTTTTTGCAAATTTTGCTTTGTTGCTGTTCTTCGTATGTGCTTTTACGATCTAAACACTATCCCATTTGGGATAAGCTTATTTTAGGCATATCGCCCCTGGGGTCCATAGGCAAAGGTCTTGGCGCAAACAAATGGGACATGCATGGAAGGTTATGTAATGCGTTCAGTGTCATTCAGTGTGACTGAAAGAAGCCCTGATAGCTCGCGCTCACCTCGATTCGTCCTTGGGTTTTTTGATGCGACTATGCACGCCTTTCCTCAACCATGCACGCGCTCAGAAAGTGTGGCCAATATGTTTACTCCCTGAGCGCGATAATGGTGAGGTGGTACAGCTGCTCTCGGATTTCAAATGGCATGCTAATTCTGTTGAGTGCAGGTACAGAATCATTTGAGAAATCTTCTCATTTTATAATCCAGGACTTGCTACTCTATGTGTGTGTGTCATTTGGCCTAAAAAGTCCACATTAGAGGGTGTCCACATTTTTCATAGTGTCAATTATCTAAACTTGATTTGCAGCATAAAGTGTGCTCCACGCTAATAACATTAATAATAGCAATAATAGTAATAATAATAATAATAATCTGTCTGACCGTCATGAAAAGCGTCCAACCATGGTTCATTTTTATGTGCTGTTTAAAAGTAAGTTTATCTGTAAAAGTTAATGTAAAAATATGCCATGGTAATTTCTAGCAAATATCTGAACTTAACGTTCAATTAATTACATTTACTATTTCACAGCAACTCATATCTCATTGTATGAATCTGTATCTTCCAAACACAATTTTGGATGTGCACAAGAAGCCAGCCAACTAAATTAGAACTGCTGATTTTCATATAATGCTTACTAATTTTGTTTACAGTATGTATAAAAAAGCCAATGAACTCTGGACTATGGGCGTGCAGATAACAAATTTAGCGTTAACTAGGCTAACAATGGTTTAGAGATAACCATTGACTAGTAGATCAGTAATGCTGCCTTTTGTGCTGTGATGTGACAGAGAACAAAGAAATGTATTTTGTTTATCTAAATTCTAATCTTGTTTGCGTATGCAAAAATAGTGAAGAAGAGTAGACAGACACGTTTTAAAATGCATGTTTTAAGATTGATACTAAAAATATTCCCGCACTTTAAAGACCATCTTGATCTCTTAACACTGCGAGCAAAAATTGGCATATGTGCAAAATTTACAGGTGTCTAGTGGGCCATGTGGTGATGTATCATCTTTATGGACTGGATCATTCTTGCTGCCCTCTGTACTGCAATATTTTATAAAGCTTTGTATTCGGATCCACCCGTTTGTACTGATGCCAGGCGAGGAAATGATTCGCATATGGGGGAGTGAAGCCTGGTAATAACCTGGATTACAGACTGTAGTGGGTGTCAGATTCCCTGGGAATTTTAAAGTTGACATTTGGAGACATTTCGCCTCCCACCGCGCTGTTACAAACAGCAGTAAAGGAATGTTCAGCCTCAATCAACGTTGTCGCCCACACAAACAACACTAAACTAAATACTTCACTTTGCCCACAACAGCAAGCATGCAACAGAGGACATATAAGACAATAGCAGTGTTAATGTTGTTGAAGTTATCAATGGAAGGATGTCAACACCAGTGGTTTTATTTTAAGAACAGCTGTGTTTTTGCCTTGTGTTAACATATCAATGCATGCTAAAACCCTGAATCCATGAATCTGTTCCTTAAATTAGAAATGTATTCTCACATCTGCATGTTTATTTGTTATTTGTGTGGCTCTGTCTCCCTCATTTTAATCCAAGCGCATTAAAATGTAAAATGCCTTTGGGGTAAATTGAGTCACATTATCAAAACAGCCTGTCACACTTTAGCAGTGTTTGATTTCTTGTCTCTATTTGTTAGGTTTTTTCATCCGAAAACAGAAGATGGTTTTTGAAAATTGTGATATTAGATTCATTCTCCGAACCGTCAGTTTCTGTCACCAATCTAATGATGATGATTTTACAGAAACACACATTTTATTATAGTAGACATGTGAGGCAGGAAAATTGGCCCCATTATTTGCAAGATATTATTTTAAACAGGTCTGATTTAATAGGACTGAGTCAAATGTTTTTAAAATACATCAATTTACTTATTTTTACAGTAATTCAAATGTTGAACAACACAGATTGCATTGACAAATAATCAAAGGGTAAGCAATGTTACTATGCATGGTGCTACTATGCAGACCACTTTGTTTTCATTTTTAACTCGCACCTTAGACAATTAATGGAACAGCCTGAACTTCACATGCATATTAACCAAATACCAGGCTGCAAAATTGGCTAAATTATGAACTGCAAAAAGCCACCCACACATTGTATTATATAGCATGTTCTCTATTTTCAGCTTTCAAAGGGAACAGGAGACATAGAGATGATGTAAGTATTTACCGACTGATCCAAAGAAACAACACTGATTCTGCTAATCTCTTACATAAAACATTCTAAATCTGAAGATTCTAATTATTAGTGTGTGACTGCATTTCACGAGGTATTGAATGTGTTGATGTGTACATGAGGTACTGTGAGCTGTAATAAGCAAACAAGTATTCTGATGGTACCCTGCAAGTAAATGTAAAAATACCGAAAGAACAGGATGTGACACAAACAAACCAACACACTGTGTGAATATACAGAGGATATACAGAGCAATTTGCTTGCTCCCAAAATGAACTGAATTACACTGAGTAAGCGCAGTGCTCTATCCGCACTTCTGTTTGTTGTTATTTCTCAGAAGTCACTGTGCAGGTTTGTAATAATGACCATGGGTAAGTGGGCACCGAGAGACCTGAAGAGAACGATTACAGTTTTCCATTTCTTCTTGCTCCTTTTATTTGCCCTGTGGGAAGATGCTTTCCAAGCTATACATTGTCCTGAGGATAAGACAATTATATAGATGGGGGCATTTTCACTGTGTAAATTTACTTTACCCCCAGACCAAACTTTGTTGCAGTGTTGATTAGACAGTTTGATTATCACTTGTGGGACTGAATTTGTTTCCATTTGTTTCCAGGAACTGCACTATAAAAAATAACTACAAACTGAAGTCAAACAACAATGTTATATGATGTGCACCAGTATACTTAAGTAAGAGATAATTATTGGATAAAAATCCCCAATGGTCAGTTCCCCTTGGATTCCAGGCATTTATAAACGTTCGAAAGGTTTAATAAAAACAGCTTTAATTATAAATGCTTTTGTTCCAATGTTTACCCCTGAGTAAAACAGAAAGGATTCTGCAAACAAACCTACTTGTGTCCTTGAGGCTGTGATGACAATTCTTTTGTTTGCAGTGTTTACTCAAACTGTTGCATACGTTGTATGTGCTTTCATCTTGCAATGAAGAATTATTAAATAAATATAAACACCTTTTTGGCTGTTGATTAACATTAACATTGATTAACACTGACCAAGCATCCATGCAATACCAAGTCCTCTTGAAGGGGGAAAGACAGATATCTGTAAAATCACTGGCAAAGGTCACGATAAAACGTATTTCCAACCAACAATATAACCTGACATCAACTGTACCATATACTTTTTTCTTAAGTTCAAGTTGTGCTATACAGACACGTATTTCCAGGTTCCTTCAGCAACTGTAATTATGCAAAGGTCAGCAGGAACTTCACAACACTCAGTGCCTTCACAAGCCCCTCCCCAAAGAATTGTTACCCTTTAATGATTGACGTTTTGCTCTTTTTACTGGAAGGCTGAGGGTTGCACTTTACACCCATTCACAGTATTAACACTGTAACACCGTCGTGTTAAGACTATGAATTTGTATTTAGAAAGTAAATGCCATCAGTATTATTAGTCAGTCTAACTTTTGATTGCTAACTGTGTTGTATTTTGATTCACTTTCAGTTAGATCTAGATAGATTCGGTTAGACAGTTATATCTCCTCTGCTTGTAGTTTCTAAAACCGGCATTGATACATTTTTCTGATAGTCCACCTTGGTCTATCTCTAAAATGTCTTACAGCAATAGACAGCTATCCAGATAATAATGCTCAGTTCTGTTGCTATCTTTGGGCCAAACAGTATGTCTAAGTGTCTAACCTTAATATCTCTCTCCTATTTTCTTTCAGTGAGTCATGACCTGGCATTTCAGCCAATGGCCCTAATGATAGGCCTGATTCAGCCTCATTACAAGTACCTCATACAAACCCGCATAGTCTACTGTACCTTTTTACAACAGGACAGAATGATTTTTTCTTATCTTTCTCTCTGTTTGTTCTCTCTTTGTTCTGCTTTCTCAGAACAAGCCTGAACTCTCCACAGTTGACATTCAATCCTTGTATACACACTGTGAGCAGTTCTCACTTTGTGTGCTGAACACACATACTGTTTCCTCTTTGTTATGTACTAAAACAACACTGAGCATTATCGTTATATTCTATCTGTCTGATGGAGACACAACATCACACATGGCTTTGTTGTAACATGTCCCCAGAAAATAAGTTTCTATTCTGCTGTCTTGTGTCTCATTTTAGTGACATTTTTCTCTTTTTTCTTTGTTCTCGTTTTCTTACTTATTATATCTAGATCAAGACTAGATTGTGCGCCAAACTGTCATGTGTTTTCATTAGTGCTGTCATCACCAAGGGCAGTCTATATATACAGCCGGAAACCATTCTGCCTGATGTGACACAACCACAGCCAATCAGATCATATTTGAAGTTTAATGTACAGCAGCAGTGAGTCCATGTAGAGCATTCCCCTGTGGGCGGAGCTTATTTTCCAACAGGTAGAAACCAAGTGATTATCCAAATGTTGCTGGTTGTACAAACTCAGATTAAAAAAAGCCCTTACTCAATTATTTCTGCTGAGACAAAGGTCAGAAAAGTTGTATGTTCTCAGGAAAAATATTAGCCTGACACATAATGTTTTGTAACCGCTGTTGGAAGCTACAGCTCAGCCCAGGTATCACTAATTCATTCCTCTACAATGAAACAAGTAATTGCCTAGAGTGGAAAAGACTGCAGGGAAATTTGGGGTCACTATTTTTGGTGTCAATCTGTTTGATGGAGAATTTCTTGTTAAACAGTACTTGAAATTTGCCATGCAATTTCCATGCTAAAAAATGCTAAGCTGGTCTTGGCTGGTCTTTTACCCTGGTCAGGTCTGTTTGCTGGTTTTAAAGGGTTTTGGAGCACTTGTCAGCTGACCAGCAAACCAGTTTAAACATGTTTAGCTCTTTTTCTCAGCTGGGAAAGGTTTTTAAATGAAAAAGGATGTAGCTAAACGAAGACTAAATTAGACAAGCACAGAGTCTTTGCCATACCTGTGGCTGAAAACTGTTGGCATTGCAGCTCAGAAAAAGAGCCTGTGCTCTGGGGAGTCATAGATACCCTTAACACTGCCATTTTCTGTTAACATCAGCAGATTTGTCCAAATCCCTCATGTACAATCCAGCCACTATAATGTCTAATTCTGTTCCACTGTAATAGCAAACACCAAGATGAGTCGAGCTTATAATTTTACAAGCAAAATGTTTGGAGCAAAAGACCCCCTGCAATGCAGACATTTTCAGTATACTTTCTGGAGAGTTAAGCTACATAAATGCTAACTATAATAAGAGGACCATGCTAACATTGGTCTGTGTATAAAACTGAACCGCCTAGTTGAAATTTTTGTGCTATTCTGGGCTGGTTTAGGCTTATTAGGTGCTGGTCTGTTTGGTGAAACTAATCAGTTTAAACCAATTTAAAAACTAGCATATATGTTATTTTGTTCCTGTGAACCTAAGACTAGAGCATGACCTAAACAATGCTTAGATCATGGATTTGTTTTTAAGGGACTGAATGAACTGATAACAGTTCATTGCTTTGTAACCAAAACCATAAATGTGGATATTAGATGCACCTCACCCAACAAAACCAACTTGATCCAGTTTAAAAATTTGTCCTGGTCTTAATTAATCTATTTATTAGCTTTTTTACCACAATTAATAGCAGTAAATCAACAGCTCATTACTAGATCATCTGTCTCATGAGCACATTATAACACTTCCAAAACTCAGTGGCACAAAACCAGCAAATAAAGTAAAGAGGAGAAGGCCATGACATCTGTGACTAAGGAGGGAGGTTTGTTATTCCCAACACAGGTACTGAAATTAAATCTGGAAGTGTGAATTAGATTGGTGGCCAGCTGACCCACTCACAGTGGTATAACGTTAATTATCTCTCTCCAGAAGAAGCAAAACGTTAACGATGAGACTGATCATTTATGTGATGCAGTATGAGCAAGACTCAAAATATCAAGGCCAGCAGCAAAAAAAGCTAATTATGTAATATGGGGACGTAATGATAAATTTTTTGGAGCAAAGACTGGTTAGGATATTGTCCATTTTCTAGAGAAATGATAATCTAGAACTCCACGACATGCCATTGACCATACCATCAAAGTGCAGCATGTCATTGTTACGCTGAGAAACATTTTAGGAGAATGAAAGTTCATTTTGATCTTTGTTGAAACTGTGGCATACAAGATTAATTTTAACTGGGAATCCATCGAATCAAAGAACTCTGCAGTCAGCATGTTCAGAATGTCATTTCATGTGCATATAGCATCATTTAAACATCACAAGCTTGTACATTTTACAGTTTGTAAAATCCCAGAATCCATTGTGCGAAATGTAAATGATGATAATACAACTCATTAACTACCAAAAACGATAAATTTTTTTGATTACCAGCATTCCAATAGCAAAACATTTTGACAAATTATAGAGTCTTTGCGTGAGGTTTGCTGTATAGATGAGATGCTTCCTGTACAAGGTGGTACATGAGAGGTTCCTTTTAAGTTAGAATGCCCCCTCTATGGGCTGTGGACAGCAAGGCAGCTCACTAAGTTTTGGTGCCTAAGTGTTATAAAAAAGCAAGAGAGCAAAAAAAGCCACAAGAAGATAAAATGGCAGAGGGGTCACTGCTTAGCAAACCTCGAGAAAAGCCTTAGGATCATCTCAAGCCCACTATGATTTTAGAAGAGGGACATGAGGTTATTCTGCTCACTAATGAGGGAAGAGAAGGGCCTCCAGCCACTGAGGGAACCAACATCTAGTGCTCTGTCTTTGCAGCACTCTGAGGCCTGACACACTCTCTCTATTTCACATACTCATTCCCACACACCGAGACACACACACTTAGATAAAGATAACCAGGAAACCTCTCATAGGATTGAAATTGGTCTGTGTCATAGACTTCCACAGTCTCAATGGGGCCCCTCATATAGACTCACTCTGGGATCTGACACCAATGACCATAATAATACGCTCTACTTTATCCTTCAACTTGCAGGCTTTTATCAGGACCCATCAGAAATGTGAAATGGACCTGTTGTACAAACAATAGTGCCTGAATGTTTTACACCCTCAGTATAAAAAGTGTGATACAGTGGGCTCATGATTGGTCTGAGGATACAGTGAAATGCTGCCATACTTCAATGGATTATGGTCAGGAAATAGCATTAGTCATTTGCTCTGTGCATTACCGCAGGAGGTTTGCTGTAACATTAAAGATTAATAAAGCAGGCTCTGAAACCATTTAGAATAATGAAATAGCTGTTCTTACATCCTTTGACTGAAATAATATAGGACTTTTCCAACAAATCATCAATAATTTCCTTTAATTTCTTAATTATTCAATGTTAAATGAAATGATAAAAGATTCAATTATTTAAAATATTTTGTAATGTTTGTGATATGCAAAACCATACGAAAGCCTGTTTCATATATTCACTGAAACTGCTGCTTTGCTAAAAGGGCCATGAGCAGAGGTTGTTTCCAACTCAGGTCATTTCAACCTCCCCTCCAATATATCCTGTCAAATCTCAACTTTCCTCTAAATAAAATGTCAAAAAAAACCAAAATAATATAAAAGAGTCTTTTGACATGTGAAATGTGTGGGCTTCAAAGAACGAGAGCAGCAGCCACAGAGGGTCATGTGACTACAGGCAAAAACATCTCTACTCAAAAGAAGAAAATTCATCCTATTTTTATCCTGTTTTGATCACGTCTTGTGTAGGAGATATGTCACCTGATTTCTAAGTAGTTTATCTGAACCAACACAGCAGATGTGATTTAGCCCTAAAATCTCAATACAGATCCAGTAAAAGCAAATATGAGAGGAACAGATGGGGTTTCCTTACTAAAGGAAATGATGCATGTAAGCTTGTCTTTCCTTAATTTGCTCTTAATTGTCATTATGCCTCACTTATGTGTCACTTGACATAGGAGACATGCATTTCTCTTAGCTGTGTTAAACATACTGTATTCTTTCTCCACCTCTTCATTTACAGTGAAGGGCTGTCTGACCTCTCAGCTTGGATGGCTTCTCGGCTCTGCACTCTGCAAGAAGTGATGGAACACTTCTTTTTACTCAAGATCTCCCTCCAATAGTCCATCTCCACTGAAGATCACAGAGCAATTGTCTCTCAGTGTGTAAAAGCTTTTAAGTCTTGGGAAACCATCAGACTTCCACAGATCATATTATGGCAGCTGACCAATGCTGCTAGTGTTTGTATAAACATACAAAATGCCTTCGTAGTCAGGCCTCAGTTTGTTGACAGATGATTGTAACCAAGGTTAGGCTGGTTACCATGGCTCAGTTAAGCTCCTGCTGCTAGATGTCATAACTTCACCATCTGGCTGCAAAAAGCATCTTTATTGATGGCCATTTACACATAAGACCATCTAATGGAAACAAATGTTGTGCAGCCACACCAGATCATCTGTTATAACTGCACCGATTCAAGCACACTGCCCTTCTTGATGAGTAGCTAAATCTAATATACATTATTCTACATGTCTCTGTACATTATCTCTATTTTGCTGAAAGTATTACATTCTTATTGACAGTCAGTTATTGTAGAACAGGTTTGTATCTTTCCTTGCTTCTGTAATGTTTAAAGTGGTAATATAATTAAATGAAATGTTGCTTTCTGGGGTTTTAAGGAAAAAAAATTACAGTAGTTTGGAATTTACAATTTTACTGTATTCCTGTTGCAGGGACCAACTTTGACCAGCATAATTTGCATGCTAGTTTGTGGTTTAGGGCTGGTCATGCTGTTTACCAACAAACTTGTCCACCAGCATACTATTTTTGGTGGAGTTGATTAAATAAATGTAATCTAACGAACCCTTTTCACTAGGAACACCTAGTTCTCATTGCCACAACATGATGGTCAACTATTTGGCTTTGTTATACCTCTTGGTTTGTGTCTTCTGCTGCTGGTTTAGTGCTGTAATGGTTTTACAGAGCTCAAATATTTTCCTCTTTTATAAAAAACAAACCACAGTAACAGTGATATTCAGAATGGATAGATTGGTTTTATGATGTCTCAGGGGGTCACTTTGTTCACTCTTATGAATACATATTGAATAGCCGGAGGGCATAAGGCACAAGAAATCCAATAAACAGATCATGTCAGGAGGAAATGAGGCCACCAATAAGAAGGTGAGATAATAGCATGGACTAAAGAAAAAGCTCCCAAGATGTTATTTTGAGCAAAATCTTTCTAAAGTACTACAGCTATGTCCTGTGACGTCTCCTGTGCAAAGCTTAGTGCATAAGATGCGTTAGAACCAGGAGTCCATATCAATCCGAAATCACAGTTTTAGTCCATTCCATTTATATTCCAGATCACTTTTCTGAGCTTTCTATCTCTATCCCAAGTGATGTCACAAAATATAACCATTTTCATTACTTTATTTTTTAGCAAATATATATATTTGGGTTATATATTGCCTAGGGCTGTCTCATATAACATGAGTTGAACCTTTGTACTGTATATATCATGAACTAGCATCCTATATACACAAGGGCTATATTTAGATTATAACTTTTATGAGCTGTCAACTAAATTTAAAATGGGGTTTTATGAGCACGTACATTAGAGCCTCCTGCATCTTTGATGTATACTAAAAAAAACTGCTCTCCAACCCAGAGCCACAAATGTTTTATTTAAAATAAGCAAAATCTGTGCTATTCTTGTGAGGCGATTAATGTTCACATGTTGTTTTTGTTCAGCTGGTGATCTCTCATGTGATGAGTACAATTTTGAGCTGTACTGTGGTTATCTAACACAGATACTGTGGGAAACCCCTGCTGTCTTCACAACCTGCGTTTTAGCATTGAGTGATTGAGCCAAACATTGCCTGTGCTTGTGGCAAGTGTATCACTTTGGGAACAGATTGCTTCAAGATTTTTCTCTTGTAGTAGGAAAAGAAACAGTTCACCCCAAAATGAAAATTTTGCCGTTCTTTATTTAGACCCATGTCATTTAAAATGTGCGATGTTGAACTGCAAAAATTCTTTCATGTGATGGAGTACAGAGATTTCTAGATAACCTAACTTCTTAAAGCCTCATCAGAACCCTTAGCTTAGTACTGTTGTCTTTTTCTCTACTGCAAATGTATATCTATACTTCTGAACATAAGAGTGAATAAATAATGACATTTTTATTTCAAAAATAACTGAAAATAATTATTTTTTTCTTTTGTTAAAAAGAGCTATTTAACACATTGAAACAATTGCTCATTCTCTCAATGAAATTGATAATGTCAGAAATGTAATATAGATATAATTTAGTATGTGGTAATTTCCTTTGCCTCACTCAGTTCTATTATTACCAGGTTACATAACCAGGTGAAATCTTTTGTCTTTTTAACTGTGTGTGATAAAAAGCTGTGTGCTGCCATTGTGCATAACGTTATCTGTTCCACATAATCATGCAACCCATAATTACCAAAATGTGGCTTCTCCAGTCCATACATTCATACAGTCTCTGATGTAATTTAACAAAAGGCCCCTGATAGCATGTCATTTTGACATGTCATTTTAGGGTCCTGATGAGTATTTAAAAAGTTGGTTTATCTGGAGATCTCTGTATTTCATGACATCTATATTTTGAGGTCTCTTGGCACTCTAACTTTGGTGAAGTATTGCTAATTTCTATAGTTAATGTCTATAAGATTACATTTAATAAAAAACTTTCAAATTTACTTTATCAGGCTGGTCAAGAGGATCTGTTTGTTTGAGGTCTAAATCCGCAGAGCAGCAGTGGTTACACTTTTTAGGGAAAGCAGCTTATAGTTTCATCTGCACATGGTCCATGGTCTCTGAAATCTAATGATCAGCCAGTGAGGCTTGTATAATCTTCTTCAAAAAGTTAAAGCTGATAAGAGGAGGAAATCTGCAGTACCTGATGCAACACTATAACTTGTTTATTTTTGATAGTTCAGCTCATCTACATTCAGAAAGCATCTTAACGGTTACATCGCAGATCCACATCTTTCCTGTGCTCTCTTTAGTGCCTTTAATGCTGTGCCATTTTCATCTTTATTAGCGTTCTGAGGCCAGTCAGCCAACACCCCCTTCATACGCACAACTTTTCAGATCAAAATCTGTCTGACATTTTTTATTCTGTCCTGCTGAAGGTGGAGTGGAGGGGTCTCATGAGAAGACCTGCTCTTTGTTTGAGAAACATTCAGTCTGTCAACACTCATCTCCTACTCTCCTCTCTCACAAACACAGTGTTTGTGGCCAAGAACCTTTTCTGGTGTAGATGTGTTTGATATGGAGTTTTATCTGCTTCCTATTTTTGCTGTCTCTTTATCTCTCTTGCTCCCTCCATCTTTATAATGCTTTAATGCCATGTTGTTTTAGAAGCAAAAATACTTATCAACCAGCCTGGTCTTTCTGTTGAAGCTTAGTAACCAAGCACGGTTTGCTGGTTAAGCTAGTTGCTAGTTTAGAAGCTTAGTAGGGACACCAGCATCCAGTAACGTAACCTATGCACCTATATGCTTTCATGTAAAATATAGAAATGTATATACACAGTACATTTTACTTGCTGTCAAACATTACTCATTTTTCAGTCTTTGATATTAATCTAGACAGCCAGCTGCTTAAGGCACTTTTTTATCAGCTAAATCTTAAATCGTTTTCCAATCTATTTACTATTGATTGCTTCTTAATATAAAGCTGCAAACACTAACTTCTGCCTCTCTATTGCCATCTCTGTTTGAAACATTAAAAAATTGCAGGCAGCTTTTATACTTTTCTTTTGGTATGTTGAAGTCAAATGAAACCAAACTGACATTTCCTGAAAAATCAGTTCCTCAAATTATAAATCACTATTATAAGCTTACCTTTGCAAATCAGGTTAACACTGATCTGTCTTGTATTTGCTTGACAGATCAGTTTTTGAATTACTGTTTTTTGTTTATTTTTAACCAAAAAAGTTACAGATTAAAAAAACATCCTATAGACCTGCTGAAAATACAGTTTACTGTATGAACTTAGATCACTTAATCTTGCAGCTGTAGTAGTGACCACATCTATACCAGTAGGACAATAACAACCAGACAGACCTCACCCCCTTAGCTCAAAGGCCACTCCACCACTAGCTTCCATTTAAAATGTGTATGAAGGATCTGCTGGAATTGTCCTGTCTAGAATATCTAAAGGTCGTAAAGGCCCATTTGGTTTGCTGTTTCTTGTGCTCTCACCACAGGCATATAAATATATTATACTGGAGATATGAGCTGAAATATAATTTTGTGTGCAGTGCCGCTGTGGCAGCCGTGTTGTTTACTGGAGGATTGAGCCTGGCTGCAGTTTTCCTCTGATTTTAGCACAGACACACAGAGATAGTAACATTACGCTGTGGATCTTTAAAGTGCATGGCTGAGCTCTCCATACTTCCATCAGTCAAGTTCTGAGCTGCTCAACATACTGGTCTGCTCCTCCTCTGAACATTATTGATCATTGACCCATGTCTGCCTGTCTCTTATTTGCTCTCTCTCACTCTCGTCCCTTTTTCCCTCTCTGGATAATTCATAGTGCCCAGTGAGTGCTTTGTAAAATTAATAGAGCTGCTTAGTTTGTAGATCTGAAATCCAGAAAAGAATAAGCCTTTTTTTGTAGCATGGATTGTTTCTAGAATAGAGGTTTTTATTTTTTGTGTAAAATTACAGATTAATGGATTAATCCTGGTTAAAGGATTAATTTATTCTTTCAAAATTCTGTTATCTTACCTTCAAGGTTTGGAACAACATGAGGGAGAGTAAATGATGACAGTTTATTATTGACAATTCCTTTCCTATAGTCTGAAGAGACTTCCCTGTTTTGGCTTACAACTTACTGTAGCTCATAGTTTAAGCCTGTGTTTTAAATGATTACATGCTTATTTCATTAGTAAATAGAAAACTGGTGTTTAAAAATGAAATACATTTTCTAGGGATCTCATGGTGAATTTGTTTACCAAATTAGCCTTCAAATCGATGTCATTACTGAACATTTTTATTAGGTGTTGAGCGCAAAATGACTCCTACAGTGTACATTTCCCATAATGCATCCGTTCTGCAAAGGTCTGTGCTTTCCTTGGATGAAGCGTGTGTGTGTATTGGGAAACAGATGGAGCTCCTACGTGCTTTAATAAAGAAAAAGGATTAGCACCACTAGCTTTCAAAACACTGCAGAGTTGAACACATAGAAAGCTATAATAGCAATCTGGAACGGTAGAACCCATTTAAACAGCTCATTTTCCCTTCATAAGATTACATCATCCGAGATTTTAAAATGATACCATACAATGATGCTCAGGTTTTATTTTGAATCCTTGAGAGTGACAGATAATGCATTCAAGTTCTCCTACAACTGTAAAGTTTTGTAGAATGTTATATGCTAAATCACCCATTCAAAAATCCTCATCCCCATGAAAAAGTATAATTGGACAGGACAATTCTCAGGATAATTTTCATGTATGTCCATGTGAACTAAGGGCTTTGTGGTTAGCTTTGTGGTTATAGTATATAGACAAAAAAGCAGTTTTTTCATTCACACCCATTCAAAAATAACTGTGTATTCTGACAAAACGAATTGCGAACAACATATTGCAAGTGAAAGGTTTGCGTTCTTGTTCTGCCATTAACAAGTCACCTGCAATATGTAACAGGTAATTGGCTAAAAAACATTTCCTAAGATGTCCATGAGCAATCACAAGCAAGCAGGTTGCCATTGATCAACTGCCTTTGGGACTAGCAGACAGCTTTCTCTGTGTATTATATACCTTACTCACGTAAATGCATTATGAAACGAAACATCATTAATCTTTACTGAAATGACTCCAGTGAGGACAGTCAGTGAATTGGTCAATTCTGAATGTATTGTGTACATTAAAGTGATAAATAATGCAGCCCCTACTTCATGCAGATCATATCTACAGTAAAACACTGTGAGACCCAGATAAAAAGGTTTTCCACTGAGAAGGTGTATTATATTACAGACCAGCGTATGATAAAGCAAGAAAACATAAAAGCCTCTAAGGAATACATAATTAATGCAGTAGCACGCACAAACCTTCCTATATCCCTAAGGTTAAAGTTTGTGACAAAGCAAAAACAGTCACAATTTCTGCAAGCTGGGATCATGGTGTGTATGCAGAGTTGATTTGACACTTCTGTAGAGTGTGTGTCTGTTTGTGACACATGTGGTTTCGTGCGGTCAATGTGTGGGTGCAGGTGAGCAGCGGCGTCAGGCTTTCCTAATGTTTGTTATTTCTGTTTCTCAAAGGAAGAAGTGTTAAAAAGATTTGTCTTCTAACAAAGCCTTCTTTAGGTAGACTGGATTGTTTTTTGTTTTATTTTATAAATTTATTGACTGTGTGATGTATGAACACTGCTGATGCTTGGCTGTCATGTTAAAAATAAGAGCCAGCAGGAATGACCTCACTGTGAGGTAAATCTCATGTAGACGGCAACAAATTTGTATTACGTGGCTGAATGATGACTCACGATTTCTAAAACTATTTAGTCAGTCTGCACCCATGAGAAAAAGTTTGAATCATTGAGGTATATTTGGAGTTTCTGCTTAGATTGTTGTAATTTCAGCAAAACTTGTGGGTGACTCACTAAGAATGACTTGTGGTTGCTTATTTTGTTTACGTACGTGTGCTGTCTGTGTTGTTTTAGCACCAGGTTCCTTAACAGTAACAGTAATGTAAGGAAACCACCCATTGGCCCAACAACGAAATACAATGGCGTGGGTGAAGGTATCTCACGTGTTCTGCCTTTCCATAGCACTTCTGCAAAAGTTCTTTAATTGTATATAATTTGATTAATTAACTCTGGTTAGTTCCAATCTGACTCCAATTGTATATGAGATTTAAGCTAGTGATTCCAGATTGTCTGTTGATCATATTTTGAGTTTGATTATTTGTAAATTCCCATACTCTTAGATATTCTTTCATTAGGAACCCAAAGTCAAACAGAGTCTTGCGCCGGCCGATATACGCAAATCTCACAATCACAAAACGGTCAGTCTGATCTTTAGTCTGATCTTTAGAGGTTGCCGGGTAAACTAATAGTATTAAACCTAGCCGGTCCATGCTTGCTCAGATCTTAAAACGATTATCTTAGTCACGATCATGCAACTTGCTAGATCAGGTGATAGACAGAAATCTGGGGATCTTGGTCGATGTGCTCCATGCTCCATTCAAACACAAGTCCCTAGTTTGATCTTATCCCGACACCTTATTTTGCGGTAACATTGGACTCCATCTAATCTACCGGTAATAACAATTTCTTAAGAACTTTAAATATATCAAGAAAACAATTTATTTTGCCAGGCAGGTTAAACATCAATTAACAAAATAAAGACATAACATGAATTTAAATTTAAGGAAGACAATAAATGATCAACAAAATACAAAAACAGGAAACAAAGTCAAAATCATGCCTAGCAATACAGACACACCGCAATGGTGCGGGAAGTTCTGGTTACAGAAGGCTTCCTTGGCAATATAGACACACCGCAATGGTGCATGAAGTTCTGTTACAGAAGGCTTCCTCGAGTCTTTTGCCTAGCCTCCTTATATACACAGATAAGACAAAGAGTCATAAAATCTACAGCCAATTTGGTCTGGTATGTTCTTATGACCTGAGGGGGCACCCCACTGGGATAGTTAACACTACAAGGTTCAGGTCTCCTGGAAAGGACACATCCATGATAGGAGTGTAGATTATTTTATAAGTTTTAAGCCCTTAAAACACTACATCCCACAATAATAGAAATTAGATATTTTTACCAATCACACCATAACCTTTAAAATGATACCAAACATGAAAATGAAAGATCAATGACGTCACACTGTATGTTGCACATGTATGTTTAGTGAGCTCCATTGATCTGAGCTTAGAGGGAGGGGGAGAATGAGAGGGAAGGGGGGGAAGGCAGATGTGAAATTCAGGGTATCAGTGCCACATGGGGGGAAGCAAGGAAAAATGGCCTGGGTAAAAACATCAAATGGTGTTTTGTTGTTTAATGATATGTTCTTTTGGGTAAACCCAACATTGATCAATAGATCAGCTGTCTTACAGTAAAATGCAGGTCATTTTCTTTGTTGTATAGCTATGTGCCTGACAATAAGTTATGAAATACCACATTTAAAGGTGCTATTTTTGTGAATTTACACCTGTATCTTTAAGAGCAAAAAGAGCCCATTTCCTACAATCTAATTTTTCATTTCACGTTTGATATTGAAAATATAAAGTTTTAAAATGGTGCTTTACCCAAGTGTGAGCTAAACGTGAAGCGGCGTCTCTCACGCACCACGCCGTAACTGAAAGAAAAGCGTCTGAGAGCATGTATTGATTTGTGCCGCACTCCTGTAATGAAGATGGTGAGCACATTGACAAACCTGCTAATGATCCAGTAGATATTCCACAGCTGCTGCCACTCTCCAGCTTTGTTTGGCTCTGTGGGAAGACGTGCAGCCTGTATTGCAGCCGTGAGAGCCAAAACTATTCAAAAGATCTGTTTCCTACTCGCTCCAGCAAGGGTGGCCTATTATGTGAAGCCTATAATTAGCCACTGATTGATGGAGAGAGAGGTGCCATTTCCTTTCTAAATAAATGTAATACAGTTTCTAGAAACCATGTGATCCGTACCAAAGCAGGGCATTATCCTGAGGGCCATGTGCTTTGCTATATTTAGTTTCACTCTTTATAGATACATTGTGTTTTGTTCCTTAGTAATGCATTTAATGTACTTTGCATTCTCATTGTGTGTTTGTAGTACGTGAAAGCATCACTCATGAATTCTGGTCTTTATGATGCCAACAGGGAAAGTAGTGGTATGTAATTAAGTCCTTGGGGTGGATAATGCATATGAGGTTACTAGACAATCTCAGCCATGTCAAGGGTTTTTTACATGTTATCTTCATTGCAGGAATAGGTCTGGTGCATAATTGAATTTGTGAATGGGATGACAGCTACTGGCAGGGGGTCCGGCCCTGGCCCCTGGGGTTAACAGTGTTTGCTTTTCAGTAGACACATTGATGAAAATGGCACTGTTGAAACTGAAGGGTGATTTTTCTGTTCTCAGTCATGCATACAGCGTGTTCTCAGGGCATCCGCTGAGAAGAGATGTCATTAGCAATGACAGATTTAAAAAGGTATTTTTTATTTTTATTTAATTACATTTCTTAACTTTTTTAAGAGCTCAAGAATTACTCAGATGGCAAAACTTTTAAGAGTCTTCGATAGAGCTATCTATCACTACATATACTGGTATGTAGAATTACCTATAATGCTATTGTTTTAAAACCATTTTTGTGTTTACAAACTGTGGAATGAGTTAAGATCATGTTATTATTCCTTGGGGAGTTGGTTCTCTTTAAAACTCTCTAAAAATTCTTGTCTCTCCAGCAGTCCAATGAAACTGTATTTCAGCACAGGCAGCTAAAGAAGGCAGTGAAATGCATGTAATTCATTCAGATATATGCATGGATTACCAGTTCATAAACATATTATAAATTCATGTCCTAGCTGTCATTCTGGCAGCAGAGTCATTATCTGTCTTTGTGCGTCACATGTAGATGTGTGTGTGTACTAGTATATGCGGTTTAGGAGGACACTTACTGTAGCAAATTGCTGAAAAACAAAGAAAATTTTTTAAAAATGCCAAAAGTTTTGTGTGAGGGTTAAGTTTAGTTGTACGGTTAGGATCAGCTCAGTATAAAAATAATTACACCTATTACCACATTTACCCATAAACCACATATGCCAGTATCTGTGTGAAAGCCTGAAATAAATATTTTTCTGTTGGAATGAATCTGTGGAATGATCATCCTGTCATTTAACACTGCTTGTATCTGTTGTGTTCACATTTAAATATAATCCATAAATGAGATATAGGTAAACATATTCATAAAGATTATAATGAGAGTAGATAACAGAACTGAATAGAAATTGTCACAGTGGTGATGCATGTGGCTGTTCTTATACAATTACATTGTGATTGACAGGTTAAAATGAACTCCTCCCAAACCTTTGTTTATAACTCCATTCTGTAAATGTTTTTGCATTAGAGATGTATTTGTACATTTTACCTTCTTGAATGTATACCTCACAGATGGTGATCTACATTGCTTAATTTAGCAGAACTGTGGGGTGCTGTTACTGATTAAGACAGATTTTATTCCCTCTCCAGATGCAGAAGAGATTATACTTTTATGTGCTCTTGATATTCCAGTCATGGACAGGTAAGAGGCACTCTTGAAGTAAACTGTGAATTAACTACTATATTCTACCGCAGTGGTATTGGTTTAAAGTAACTTAAAGTAACAACTGACTTAAAATAACCATTTTTCCACATTGAGTGGGTGAACCAGTACCAAATGTGTTAATTGTACAAAAGTTCTACAAATTTTTCTTTAGTTCTGGACCTCCAATATGATTGGATGAGTGACATCCCAAGTGTGCTGATTTTGGACTAAAACTGGTCTGGAACACTTTGCTGTTTTGTATCTTTTTACCACAGAAACAGATGAAATTATACTACGTTGGAAGTTGATAATTCGACAGATCACCATGAATGATCCAGTAATGTATTAACATTGTAACAAACTCCTATCGTTGTTTTTCACCTGTTGTGAACAATCAGTTGAAAACCACTGATCTCCAGCATGACTGAAAGATAATCTCACTTTAACATAATCATTGTCTGGTTGGCAGAATCCCCTCTATCCTGTCTAAAGGAGCTCAAGTAGTTGGGTAAGTTCTTGTGCTGTCTGCTCACTCTTCAACTGAGGAAATGTAGGGTTGTGGTGAACAATGTCAAGCAAACAGCCTGTAATTAGGTGTGGTTTATTTTTTACTCTTGGGAGTGCCATTGAGGTGGCAGCTTACAGGGGACAGGAAGTTTATGTGTTTGCTAAAAATAGTGAGTAGACTCAAAGATATGTGGGGGGGGGGGGGTTACCTGAGACTGGAGGGATAAACAGACAAAACAAAATTACAGGCTCAACAGAAACTTTTGAATTAAACTGTATTTATTTATTTAGATGCAAGGTAGAATTGTTTTAAATTATTTTAAAGTTCACTTTACATAAGTACAGTTAACAGACATAAGCTGACACTAAAATAGGAAATAAACACAAAATACCCTGAAGCATGAAGCATTAAAAGTACCAAACTTAATTAAAACCCTGGCCCAAAACCTCCAAATTAAACATGGTGTCATTTTTGCTTAAAACTTTTATTTGATTTAATATTACTCTAATGTTATTTTCTTTAATATTTGGGAAGACTGGGTGGTAAACACTCTCATACACCATCAACTTTAATTATTTTGTACACTTGAGTATATCATGATGAGTAAGGCTGTGTATGTAACAACACACCAGTGTGTCTTTGACTCAAATGCTTTTGGGTGTCCCTCTGTAAATCCAATCAGCGCTTTCTTATCATACACTGTCAACTTCAATTACATCTCACTAACACTAGCAAGAATTTACAATAAAGTAAAACTTATGAAGGCTGAACTTCAAATATTCTCTTCAAAAGCCCTGGAACATCACTGTGCTTGACTGAAGAGAGAGGTGAAGGGTTTCACACAAAAATATAAACCAGTAGGAACAGAAAATCTGGTTGAAAATCATTTGCATCTCAGATTTGGGATTTTCAAAAAGGAAAGACAGCAGAAGATTATTAACCTACTCTGAGTTTTTGTTACTTTGGATGTGCTCTGAATGGTTGTTAGGATTTCTCATGCCTCAATAACTAACAATTTCCTACATTCTAAATCTGACAGTTTAATATAGATTGTTGGAAAATATCAGAAAACATGTCATTTTCATATTGGCCCATCAAACATCAACAGGGTTGGCAGCCTTGGGTGTTGTGCGGTTTACATTTACATTCATTCATTCAGCAGACTGCTCTATGCTCTAGTGACTTACAAATGAGAGAGCATTTAACATTTTGCCAAAAAAAATTAAAAGAGTCAACAATTAGCCCAGTCTACAAAGCTACAAGTAAGAATTGATCCGAAACTAGGAACAGGACAACATACAAAGATGTTTTTTTTTTAACTTTAAACATAGTTAGGCATTGTAAAGTTAAGGGTTATTCAAGTGTATGCAGAACAGGTATGTTTTAACTTGAAGGCAGGGATGGTTTCTGCAAATCGGGAGAGAGATTAAGAGAGATTTGGTTCCCTGTTGTGAGGGGAATAATGGTTGCTAGGCTTTTACCCAAGGGCCCAAGTGAAGAGTCTTTGGTCCCTAGACATGCCTCAGCTCCCTACAGTAAATGTATGCATTTTGTTTGTTTTCCCAGGGAAGTCTGCCAGGTGAAAATACATTTCTAAAAATAAATATGTGCGGTTGTAGAAATGTTATAGCACTTCATCTCAACAGGCTTCAGGATCAGAGTTATTGTGTTCCCGCTCTATATAAAAGACTTTTGCAGTAAAGTTTAAGTGATGCGAACAAACCCTAATCCCAAGTGTGAGAAATAATCATATTTGCTTTAGTAAATGCCACCAAATAAATTTATTGTAGAAATGTTACATTTAAACGACAAAAAATTTGATTAGACACAAGACACTCACCATCAAACTTTGGTCAACTGTCATTCTCAGTTATTGTAAACAATTGCTAATTATATTATATTTTATAAATTATAATTTTATGTGTCAAAATTTGATAGAGATTAAAAGTCAACTAGTGGGAATCCGAAATCATATGCTGGCATTTATTAAGCTCCACAGGTCATCTCACAACAGAAGACTCACCTGTGGAGATGTGTCAAAATACATCCACTCTTTAATTACCAATGGTCATTTCACTTGTGCTGCTAGTAGTAATTCTACAAAAGAAGGACACTAAAATCTAGTGAGCCACCTTGGAAGGCATATTACGGCATCAAGGGCATGCTTCCAATGCAACGGATGTTCCAAAAAGTTAATTATGACTTAATTGTGACAAAAAATTAATTGTGATGCCTTTCTATTGGTCAAATTCTAGGTTTCACTAGGCAGCATTGTATATTATGTAATCCTGAAATTAAAAGTAGGAAACAGTTCAGTGTCAGTTCAGTATTATTTGACCAGTTCGTTATAGTATCTTAGAAACTTGCTAACAGCAATTACTATTGAAGTCAATGCAACTGCAAATATTGGTATATTCACAATAAAGCACAGCTACGACCTCTTCATCAAGCTGTTGCACAGCTTTCTGTTACTGTGTACATGTCAGGGACTTCTAATGGAGGTATGACATTTCATGGTTTAACTTTAAAAACTTCTGTCCTTTAAATTGTTATTAGATGGTACATGGGTTATCTCCTAAATAATGGTGAGGTAACAATACAAAATCATTCAGGGCAGTATAATCATCACTCTTTAAAGCAATTTAACAATTTCTTCTACTGTCTTCTTTCCTGTACAATTGCATAAACCTCCTTCATCTCCTCCTTAGATCTATCTATAAACATGTACAAATCATTTCCCTTCTTGTGCTTCCTTTATGTTTATTACATATAATAGACTATCAAAAAGCACACAAGCAGTTACCTCAGAGCTCAGTGCCTATTAGGTGAATATGTCCATATAGGTATTCTGTTTTTAGCATGTCCGCTACCAACAATTACGTACTTTATGCAGTTGTTATAAAATTTTACGGGAACAGCATAATATTTACATATAGGCATTTGGCAGACGCTAATAAAACTCTTACACTCAGGAGAGATGCACAAATGCACATGATGGGTCCATATACAAGTGATTCTGCTAAGCAAATGTAAAAAGCATCTGCCAAAATGCATAAATGTAAAAACATCCAAAAATAATTTGGACACCTAAATAACACTTAAAATTGCACTTGATAACAAAATTTCAAACTGTCTTCTGCAAAGTGTAGACACATGCTATACCTTCTCTCTCTCCTACTTATCTGGTCTCAAAGGCATTGTACTTTGTAAGTTTGACCATTTAAAACTATCCAAATACCTTGCATTCCTTTTTATACAGTAGGCTGATATCTTTTGTGTTATAAACCAAACAAACGTCCTTTTGTGTAATGTTTATCTTTTAAAAATTCTTTGAACTTTAAGTGAATTCAATATCAGTTTTCCCTGTGGGCATGTTTTCTTTTTGCCTCCAGGTATATATCATAAGACATCTTTATATTGTCTCATTAATATTTCTTATCTTCTACCTTTGCTTCTTCATCTTAGCCGTATTATTTTTAGAACTCATGTGGGTTGTAATTCAGTATTTTTTCCCTTTGCAGAAACGCTGTGTTCTTTCATGGCCCACTTTCACCCTCCTGTGACACTGTATGATGAGAGGAGCTCCTCTCTCCAGATCCAATCCATATTAAAATCACCAGTGCTGATTCACTGCTGGCATTCAGATTCATCAGGTTTATTCACATTCCCTCTCATAAATAACTATTTAGATTTAAAAAGTTGTCTAAAATGGCTGTGACAGAAATCACACGTTCACATATCTAAATTTGGTCAGTCCAATCATATTTCAGTAATAAAGCTGCTATTCTAGGCCAACATGATCTCATAGGAAAATGTAACTAATTTATGAGATGGTTATTTTGTATGAATTTGTACAATGTGATTTATACAAAAAGTTTTTGAGAGAAAAAGCCTGCATGAAGGTCTACTTCTAACCCAAAGCCCATGCATTACTAGCTATAAAAAGATATATAATATCTTTTTATAGCTCAGAAGATTTAATAGAGCTCTCCGTTTTGTTTCATTTAAGTTTCAGCTTCGTCTCAGATGTTTATCCTAAAATAAAAATAGAAACAAATGAGACAATTGTTTAAATACATTAACAAGTATAGCGATGTAAAATTAATGTAGACTGTAGCTAAAATAATCTGGATTTTGGTAAAAGGGTTAAGTAAAGTTTGAGTTCATGTTAAAATCTTCAATAATATTGTTATTTAATGGCAGATTTGATAAATGTGAGCTTGTGAGTTTGCTTGTGAGACATTGTTAATGTCTCTTCTGAAACGCTAATGCAAACATTTGTGAGATTGTTGGGTCTTTCTCACAAGAGAAATATTTGAGGAGATTTTCATGTGCTCCCCATTTATTCTCATTGCTGTCTAGGAGAAATAATTGAGATATTTAGGAAATCTCATCTGTGATTTTCCTTTTCTATGGGAAAACAACTTAAATTAGGGAGTTAAAAAGAGTACATTTGAAAATAAGTAAAAATTATAAGTAGAAAGATACATACACAGTAAAATAAAACCTTAACAATACAATATAAAAATATAGACAGTAAACATGTTCCACTGCATTTCTATTTTAACTGTCAAGGATAGTTTTTTTGCTTGATTTAATTAACAAATTAATTAAAGAATTAGCTCCTGTGTTTGAGAATCTTGTGTATTGTCTTCCAAGGTAAAAAGTAGTTTTAATGGTGTAATTGTATATGTATATTATTTGTTCAGTTTGTAATGGATGTGAATCCAAGCTTTAAATGATTTAAATCACTTTTTGTTACTGTCTACATCACTTGACTTTGGTTTGTCTCAGAGTGACAGTTTTAAAAAGGGTCTGGAACAGTGAGAAAATGTCATGCCGTAGCATGTCACAGTAGGTAGAAGTTGTTGTGCTTTGTTGAGGCTGATCTGAGGTCAGTTTTATGGTTTCACTAACAGAGATTAATGATTGGGGACACTGACTAAAGCTGGTCCAGGATCAGGGCGATGTCCACCCACCCAGGCTGAGATGTTTGCTAAAGGGCAGGTCTCCTGGGATATCTGCCATGTCTTATCCTGTTCATGTACTGATGCTGAATGCAAAACAAAAGGAGAGACAAAAAATATTACTGCTGTGCCAAAACATTTGTTGTGGTATTTTTCTGTGTGCCTCTAATTCAGTATAGATTATGTTTTGTAATGCTATGTTATAAATAAGCTTCTGTAACTAATGCATTTCTTCCTCCACTTTACTGCACTATAATCTCATTTGTACTGTGCTTGCCATCACAACTGCTTAGCTTCAACTCTAATTCTGGATGTGTTAATATAACTTTCATATATCAGCCTTTTACCTGTAGCAATATAAGTGCAACCTATATTGAATTCTCTGGGCTTCTTCTATCTTTGCCAAAGTTCTTGTGCACAGGGTATTGCAGTTGGTTGCTAGGGCATTGCTATGCAGTTTTTAAAGTGTTCTGAGTGGTTTTAATGCATTGCTTTGTGGTTGTTGAGGTGTTCTAGATCGTTGTTTACTGGCCCAATCGAACCAGGTTGGTCTTAGGTCTTAAGTCTAACGTGAGTTGCATCTGTTTACCTGTTAATCATAAGTCCAATTGCTTAATACACAATTTGCCAATACAGTGCTGTACATTTCACAAGTTGACAAATCGATATGATCTTTTGTGTCAAGATGATGCATTCTTGCTCTAGTATAATGTAAACATGTTCAATAAATGACTTATTCAATATACTAGATCTTGCTCATTTCATGCTGCATTGAATATGATTGCATGAAAAGGTGTCAATTTCTTTTGTTTTGTGATTAAGGGTGATGCCCAGTGTCCTGTCAGAACCGTATGTTGTTTGGATGCATTTATGCATTGGATGCATGTGCATGCATTTACTAATAATTGTGCTTGTGAAGAAATGTTTTCTCACAGAGGAACACGCCTCATCTCCACACTTCATCTTTAACTTGACGTGACACAATCCACAAATGGAGGAATGCACAACCTGTGCCTGAAAATGGGGTTTAAATTATGCAAAGCTTTCCTAGGTGCTTGTTTGCTTACTAAGATGACATTTACTTGCAGACGGTAAACCTAGATAAAAAACTCTAGCAGCTAACCAGGAACGTGAAGGTTCCTTAGAAAAGATTTTTCGATGCAGAATTCGGCCCACAGAGCATTTATCTATGCTGGGTTATAAACATTGTATTTTTTTCTCCTACACACCATGTTTTCTCCTACACACCTGCTGCTGCTGCTGCTGCTGCATGTTTGAACATCTACTGTGTGTCTCATCTTATGCATGTAAAGGAGATTAACTTACTTGTATTTGTCTAATTCTCTACTGGACAGAAGAACTGTGGGATGGATATTTTTTTGTAGCCTAGACTTACTAGCCTCTTTGTTTCTGCTCAGTAAAGATGTATTAGTTTTCCTAGGATTTTCCAGTCTTGGCCATGCTATCATCAAAACCTTCTTATATGATGTCATATTCATTGGTATTTGTATGGGTTTTCGCTAATATATACGTGTAGTGCTAGAAATAAACTTTAAATATAAATACTGCAAATTCTTAGATTACATTTATAAATCTTCTCGTAAACCTCATTAGCGGTTTAGGTAATCAATACATCTGATGCAATAGTGTGTGTGTGTGTAGCCCTGTCAATGAAAATGAGTGAGAGGCTATTGTATTTATGATGGCTAATCCTGGCATATCGATTTGTCTTGCATGTTCATGTGCTACGTCTCAGATGCTGAATGAAAATGTTTGGGTTTGTTTTTCAGCCTGAGTGGATATTTATCTCAGCAGACTCCACAGGTATTGACCAGGGAAGGTCTGACAAACAAAACCCTCCTCTGGTCTGAATCCTTCCAGCTATTTTCTCGCCTGGCTTCTCTCTTCATGCTAAATAAGATTTAGTGTTCAACACAAAGCACAGCTCATCTAAATGCCCTTGTAAGACTGTGAGTGTGTTACACTGGCCGAGCTCTCTCCATGTGCCTTTTTCAGATGAAAGTAAAGTAATTAGCATGTTAATTGTATTTTAATTGAGCCCATTTTATTAATTCTACAATGCTCTCTCTAATCAGTCTGTTCTTTTTCCTTTAGAAATGGATGGACACTGTGCAGCTGCAGTGAGTTTTATATACAGATAATGAATTACTCACTCTATACACAATAGACATCGCAATGTAAATAACTGACATTCTAGAAAGTTAGTGTCAAGAACTCAACCCCTTCATGAAGTCAAAATACTTTTGACTTTTTTCTAGAACTCTACACAGAAAAATTATCCCTCCATAGTTTTGCATGAAACAATTGACTGTGCATAACTTCACACAGAGAATATTAACCCTCCATATATTCACACCAGAAATGATTTTCAAATCTCTGATTCTCAAACTCTGACTCCAATGGTGCAAAAGTATCATTGCATTTTATTACATAAATTTTTTTATTTAGTGATTACATTTTTATTGAATAGCATTTTTGCATACATGCATAGATTTTTCTCTAAATTATGATGCATAAAGGTGTTTTCCTACATTCGTACATTTAGCCTTGGAGTAGGACACACCCACCATACGGTATGAGAGTGCTTTAATCTCTGTGTGTGTCATAAACATAATTCCTCACATATGTTCCCTCACAACCCTGCTGGTGTACGAAAATTCAGCCCTGACAGCTGAAATACAACAGATAACATTTATATAGGACTGACTGTTATACATGTTTACAGCAACATGTGTGACTGCAGATACTGCTATATGATACTAGTTCTCATCAGAGCGGAAAGCAAAGGTATCAGATGGAGGTGACAGACCGATGGGTGGACGCATGGAGAGATGCAGGAGGTGAGGAGATGAAAGTGATGGACACTGTGGTGAAGAGACTCTTCATAGGATTCTGCTTTCAGCATGCCAGTTCTGATCAAGCCCGTGCAGAACAGAAACTATCCAGTTAACACACTGCAGGAACAGAGAGAACAGCACTGACTCTGTTTACATGCACATCACTTTTTGCATAAGGGCTTTATTTTTAAAAGATTTTTATAACTGCAAATTATTATTTTTGTACTCAATTGTTGGTAATATTTGCAGTAAGGGCTCTTACATTTCCAATAAGGGCTCATTGTTAGTACTAGTTCATGCTAAAGATAACATTAACTAATAATGAGCAACATATTTTGACAGCATTTATTAATTTTTGTTAGTAATGTTAATTAATGCATATTAATTAATGCAGATTTAATCATTGTTCATTCATGCAAGTTCATTGTGCATTAACTAATGCTAACAAATACATTTAAAATGTAATTATTATGTAGTAAGATGAATAAATTATGTAGAAGTATTGTTCATTGTTTATGTTAACTAGTATAGTCAACTATTAGTGTAGTTAAATGATGTTAACAAATTGAACCTTATTGTAAAATGTTGTCCTTAATCAGATTATTTTTGTGAATGTGAATCGAGTCGGTCCTGGCACACACAGGATGTTTGCATTTTTCCACCTCTTCTTTTAGGGTATGCATAAGCTTTGCTCGCTCTTTCTCCAGTGTTATTTAGACGGGATAGTGTTATGGTCACAAACCCGGTATTAGCTGTTATTACACTGTATTACAACATCCATCCACATCTACGATTTGTATGCACGGGGTCTGCAAGTGTGTTATAATGCTCCCACACTAGCAGTTCTGTGAGTCAGACAAAAAGGCACAGATTGGTCTGAAGTCAGTGATTAAACTTCCTTCCAACTGATATTCTGCCCTGGAGAATCAGAACTCCAAGAGGAGTATCCAAGAGGATCCATCACTAATATGTGTTAAATTATGCAAATATGCCCTCTAATAGAATTTCACACATTCTAGAACATTCTTCAGGAAATGTGTCCAACTGCACTTGTAATTTCCTGCCAGGTTTGAATCTCAATAATTGTGACTGATGAAGGTCTTATTTTTAGAGATCAGGACATGATCATGATCAGGATGTGACGTGAGGTAATGCAGGTAATGCATGTGAGTCGTGTTTTAGCATTCTACCCAGTTCTCTGTCTAGTATGTCTCTTGAGTCAAGCAACACCCACAACTTTCCAGTATTCTGCTGAAGAAACAGGAGTAAAGCTTGAGTGATATTCTTTGCTATTTTCTTTGGTGCCTTTACAAATGTGAACAGCAACCTTATAAACCTCTCTGTGGCTGGACAAATGTACAATGTAGCGTGAATAATCTTCCCATATACCTAACCTAAAAGGGTAGAACTAAGCAAGTAAGAGTTTATGAATAAGAAAATAAACAGATAAATACAAAAATATATTATTTGCACTCTTATAACATCACAAAAATGTACTTAATTATATTTTATATTCACATTCAAAAATAGCATTATTTGTTTATATGAATCATTCTTTATTTAGTACCTTCAAAACACAAAAGTATTTATGTTTTTATTCTATTGTGCAATCAACACTTTGTATGTTTACTTAATAGTTTAATTTGTGCAGTCTACAACAGCTTTCCTGTAGCTCAGTGTTTAGAGCATGGCGTTAACAACGCCAAGGTCATGGGTTGGATCCCAGGGATTGCACATACTCAGGAACAATGTATAGTATAATGCAATGTAAGTCGCTTTGGATGAAAGCGTCTGCCGCATGCGTGAATGTAATTTTAATTTGTATTTTCCCTGTTGTGTCACATTTCCTCCTAACAAGGACATTTTGTCTCACTGGCATCTATGTTCCTGTTACGCCTAGAAAGCAAAAACTGCATTTGAAAGATGTCTGTGACCTCTGCTGAACTATTACTGCTCATTTAGTCCCTTGTTTTGTCTGGGGGGAAATGTTATTGAATGTAGTGAGTGCCCCCGTTTTTGCGCAGACTGTCAATTAACAGGCAAATGCTGCGCCAGAGCCGCAAGAGGAGCCTGTCTGCCTCTGCCTGCTGTTACCTGCAGTATTTATTCTGTTATGTGTGTGCTAAAGATTACACACAGACACAAGAACAGACTGATCAATACATTGCAATGTTTTTTGAACATAGTACACGAGTTCATCTATGGAGCTGTTTAAATTAATGGTAGAGATACAGGCACCCATAGAATTCTCCTACCTTTAGTCTTTTTTGTCTGATAAGTGCGTACCAGAATTGACTCTGAAAGCTGATGGTTTTTAAGGATGTCATAGTACCCTGTTGTGGACGCTTTTTCATCCTTGAGTAGTCTGAAGGACAACATTCATACAACATGAAAAAGCTTTCAGGAGCTCAGCTAATGCAGAGTGCTTAAACACTGAACCCAAACAGAATGTGTTTACAATAAACACTTCCAAACACTAATACATTTGGACCATTATTAGTGTTCATTAGTTCAAATGTGTATTAACACGCAGTGCCTAATGTATAATTGTAATTAATATACAGAAACATCAGAAAGAACCACTATAAAATATCCTAGCATTGATGCAGCACCAGCAAAACCATTTCTTTAGAAAATGTACAACTCCATTTTGGATTTCATGACATCTGTGACAAGGTTCGGCTTGTTCGGGAATTTTGCCACATGCTGCTGACTCAACAATGCACAACTAATGCTTAATCAGTACACCGAGTCTCACCTCATGAAGGACCTCTCTCCAAATCTGCTGTGATGCTGAAAAAAAGAACAAATGAAAAAGTCTACTGGAGCACAAACAGATGTGTCAGTAGATTGATCTGGACAGGAATTATTTCTTCTTTTGACTTTTGACATTTTCAGTCATTAATAATGACATTGTTTACTAAGTAAGAGAAGCTCAAAACTAGTCCATCTGAATGTCTTTAGCACCATCTTTAACAGACAAGCTCTCCTAAAACAGATAAACTAAAGATTTGAAGCCAAGATACCAGATATCTTCTGTCTGGCCTCACACAGAGAGATGCCCTGAAATTGTTATTGATTGTTTCCTGTGAGGCGACAAGAACATTGGAGTTTAACCCACTAATTACACGGTGTGTGACCGTCGCTGTCTGGGAAATAAATGTTTTTTTAATACACACCCCACGTCGTTGGAAAACTCAGTCTGTGTCTCAGATTGGAAGCCGTCATAGGCAGGGCTGTTTTATCTCGTGGAGTGGAATGGAGTGTGATGAGAGCTTTAGGGATGAAACCAGAGAAGATCTTACAGAAACCTAATTCCATATCAAATACATCCAATACACACTGGCTTAGAAATCTGTGTGTACCCTCAAAGATCACTTGGAAGAACATATCAAAGAACAACACATGAATTAAATACAAATCAAACCCAAAAGAAGGAAGGAGTCTGGAGGTAAAAACCTGTTTTTCAGCAGTGACATCCCAGAATTCCCTGCTTTTCTTTATTGCACGCAATGTAGTAGAGATGAGAGATCAACTCTAAGAGATTGGGTGGCCTTTAATATCAACAGAAATGTGTCCTGAAATTGTCTCCTGTCACTTTCATTCTGTTTGTCATCTTTCTGTAGGCTTGTGGGAGAGAGTCTGAGTCCTCAAAGTGAAGCAAAGAACAATACAGGTGATAGACTCTACAGAGACGGTAATACTCTTACCATTTCCGATTATAGGGTGTTTGGTTTTGCTAAGAGACCCTCTAAAAGAGCAATAGAAGGAGATGCAAGAAAGATATCAGATTTTATTTTTGTGTAGTTTTGCACAGCTTGCTATCAAAGACCCCAGAAAATGGTTTGCTGAACACAGTTTATATCCAGTTTATAAATTCTTATTAAAACAGGAAGTTGGGAAAGGACACTTAGTGGTTATTATTTAAATAGGCAAAAATAGCTTTGAATTGACAATCACAGCCATGATTTGCGTGCTATTGCAAGTCAGCATTAGAGAAATGAAGTCACTTTCATTTCTGTAAATAAAAATGTATATTCTATTCTGTTTAATATTAATAAACTCCATCATTTAGACATCAAAGTATGTATGATGGTTATAAATGTATTATATGAGCTTTAAAAAGCCTGTCCCAAAGGTTATGGTGTGTCAAGCTGTGATGTGACCCAGTTAAATGTTTCTTATCTTAGTATAGATAACACTAGCAAATATTTGCTTGTCTTGAGCTGTAACAATAAACAAAATATTTATAACGAGTAGATCTTTGGTACAAAGTGAAGCTGATGTGTTAAGCATGGAGTGTTTCCATCACAGGCGGGAATGTCCCATACAAAGTGAACTAATCTCCTTGAGTAGAGGACTGTTATTTTCTCTGTCAGGTGGAATCTATTCTGAGAAGTCAGGATGACTTTGTGCTACACTGAAGAGACACTAAGCTCTCGTCTACGAAGGTTCAGAAGAGGAGCAACAAATTATCTCCACACTGTGATTTTCTGAACATGCCAATTAAAGCATTGCTGGATTTAGTTTAGTCAGTGCTTAGCGCAGCATGACCAAACTTAAAATACTAAATTAATGAACATGAAAGCCCATGATTTCCCTTTGTTGGTCTGACACTTCAAAGACGTTAGGAACAAAAATGCCAATGGCTTTAGAAAGAGAAAGATCATGATTCTAAACTATATAGTCTATTTGAAAAAAGACATTTTTGTGCATGCACATCTGAACATTTAGATTATTTGAACTATTATTGCACAGGAAAAAGGGCATCATGTTGATTTTTTGTGACCACCTGTAGTTGGGCAGGTTGTCACACTATACGGGGCCCCTGTTATTACATGTACTATTTTAAGCATTTTACCAGAATATAAACAATTATGAAACACAAAACAATATTATGGTTAAAGGACTTTGATTTTCTCCGTCCTTTATAAAGAATAATTCCCAAAGAAATTATTCTTTTCTAAAGAATAAGAAATGATCCATTCAGCCCATGACTGATATCATATAAAATGATGACATTTTATAGTCTAGGTATTTTTACTGGCTCAAAACGAATGGCTTTTTCCAGCCTTATCGACATTACACAACTCTGAAAACCACTGAAACTGAAAACCAGTATCAGATGTGATTGTTTAGTGTGAGTAAATACAGAAAGTACAGTGGAAGATATATTAGTTTCAATCGACTGGATCAATGGCTCTAGACTGAGCTGTGTGAAACATTCCTGTAAATCACAATTGTTATGTCTGGAACATGGTAACATAATCTCATGAAACTTCAAGAGACTCGAGAAAGCTAATCGCTAACTAATTGATATAGCTGTTCACTGTACTGCAGCATAATGACAGCATGCCAATGTTTTGTTAATGCACAAGAATCAACACGCTTGAAGAATAGATACTAATTTTAATCCCTTTTTACTGGAATTTTGGGAACTTCACCATTTTGATGATGTGATAAATGACTTGATTTGAGTTGGAACGGGGCATTAAAAAAATGTTGCTGCTCAGCTGGTAAGGACATTAAATCTAAAAGTTTTGAGGGAAAGTTATTTTTAAGTTCCCTGTGTACTTTCATAGAAAAACATATAACATATAATATCAAAGCAATAAAAGGGGGAAATTTAAATTACTTTATTATTTTAATGCAGAATTTGTTATGTAACATCCAGACAGTGTATAATTACCATAATTACTCAATTTTCCAAAACCAGGGTAGAGAGTTAAATTTGCATTTAAACACAGCAAGTCATTTACTTTTTTGAAGAACAAGAATATTAGCTATTAAAATGTGTTCATGCAGATGCAGCTGGTCAGCATATTTTCTCAGAGCATAAATCACTACAGATGCAGTTTATGATATGTCAATATGATATATGCTTTGGTTTGGCCATTGCTAACCTCACACATTTCAACAATAATAAATCTTTTTGCTGGTTCTTACAAAAATCAGTTTGTAGTGTGGCACTAAAATGACACTGTATAACATCACTAATATATTAGAGGTTTGTTAAAGGAGTTGAAATTAGAAGCATTTCTTTCTTTAAAAAGATTTTTAGGTCTTAAGTGACCAATCATTCTGGTTAATCAATTCAAGTGTGCTCAAGTGACATTTTATTTATTTTATTATTTTATTCATTTAATTCATCTTGTATAATTTTAATAAAACTGGTTTTAGATCAGTTAACCGGTTGCTCTTGTCAAGTGCTCTGACAGGTTTCGAATAATAACCACTGACCTCTGATCAACCTGAAAGTTCATTCTCTCCTGAATCTTTGCTGTGTCATGTGCCAGCCGTTTCAATCTTTGTCATGTGCCAGCCATTTCACTCCTGATTGGCTGTTGTTCTTTGTTTAGAACTCCATTAGCTGGAGTCCTTTGCCAATGAGGCCAGAGGAAGATGGATTTAGCTATTATCACCTTTCTGCCTCAGAAGTGAGAAACACTGCGGAAATCAATAGGCTCATTGGAAATGAAAACGCTTCTGATTTATAATAAAACCACAAGACAATGGCTAAATAATGGCCCTTTTAAATGACATACTGACTGACTCCTTTCTTTAAGTGGCACATTACAAAGTATAAAACCCTATACGTTGCTTTCTGTTTGTTTTCCAATTCATACTTATTTAGAGAGTTTACAGTGTTTCAGATCAGATATTAAATGTCCCATAATAATCCAGCTACAGTGTTTAAGACCTTAGGGCTCTGATAAATGTTCTTTGAAAAAAACTAACTCAATATATGACAGAGGCATAAAGGGCTACAGATGTAATTGGTGGACAGATTCAATTACCCATAATCAAATGCTGTTAGTTGTTACTGCCACTAACCCACTTACTGCCATCAGCTGAAAATATTTAAATTAATGACTTTACCTTCAGTTACAAGGCACTGTTACCTTACAATGGTATTTTCAATAACTACAGTTCAGCCGGCACACAGAGGAGAACAACATGATCAAACATTCACAAGCACTTCACTCTCAAAAGTATGTCTGCTTGAGATGGCAGAAGTTGTGATAAGCATTTGTTATGTCATTGTGCATTGAACTTTTATGTGAATGTTTTGATGTAAAATTTACATTTAGGCATTTGGAAGACGCTTTTATCCAAAGCGACTTACATTGCATTATACTATAAATTTTGTATAGTATTGTATGTACAATCCCTGGATCGAACCCATAACCTTGGCGTTGTTAATGTCATGCTCTAACCACTGAGCTACAGGAAAGTGAAAAACAAAACACAGTATATGATCGCTATTTATCACACACTCAAATAAAACCCCATTCCAAAACAAGCTGTTTAAAAGTAATACGCCTTTGTGTTTCAGTGTTTCTTTGAACATTTTAAAAAACAGATTTTTTATATTTTTAGGAAAATGTGAATTACTCTTGCCTGTGCAAAAGTTGCCACCAGAACATTGTGGATGGTTACTAGGGATTTTCTTTGCAGTTGCCAAGTGGGTCTCAGCGATTTGCAATATGGTTGCTATGGTTTTCTTTATTGTTGCTAGGGTGTTGTGGGTGGTTGCTATGTGGTCACTCACTGGCCCAATCCCCAAAGAGGCTACAGTGATATTCTATATACTGTCATTTGTGATATTTATGTTCCTAAATATGATTTGGCTCCCTACTTCAGTGTAAGTTTATTGTTTTTTAATGTCTTCAATATCAGTTATATTCATAGCATAACCTGTGTATGACTAGTTACTGTACATGTCTGTGTTTAATACTAAACTCCAATCCTAAAATGAGCAATAGGAAAAAGTAATACCTTAGCAATCCCCATTAATTAGTATGAACAGTTATATATGGGTAATATGTAATGTTTGTCTTACAAACATTTCTTAGAAGTAGAAGCAAATTACAATTTAATGTATTCACTTCCATCTAATGAGCCATGGAAATAATACACCTGCCAATATGCTCTCAATAATGTAAGGCTTTAATCAACAAGAGCAAGTCCAGAAATCATATATTAGTAAGCATGTAATGTGTGTGCAGTACAATAACTCTGATGTTTTAATTCTCTCTGAATCATAATGAAAAATTGCCCTTCATGGCACTTAATCTATCTGACACTACAACACTTATCACATATTAACCATTTTTTATCAACCATTCATTATAGACTCAAAGCTGGTATTGTGGCATTGCTATTTTCAAAATGTCACGGGCTTGTTGCTTTTCGTGCATATATTTAGGGCAATTGTTGTAATTGCAATCAGTACGAAAAACTGTTACACACTCAAGTCACACATGCCTGTTTTTTCACATTAAGACTGGACAACTAAGTGCTTTTTTCGTGATGAGCAATTAGATTTGCAGTAGTGAGCTGTTTTTCGTTGTGCCCACATAACAGGCCAGCATGTGCGACTGATGCAGCAATAAACGCTTTAACCTTGAAACGCACTCGAGCTTCGATTAGAAAGCGTCTTTTTGGCGACCCCTATATGAAGAACCCAAAACTGCAGTTAATTACATGATCGCGTCAATCAGATCTGATACGTGATTCCAGACAATCGTGAAAAGGTTGATGTAAGTGCACAGGCCCAAGGCAAAGACTGCAATGTAAAACATGCCATCACAGCAGCAGTTTTCAAGTGTTTATTATCATTAGAGCCCGTCTTCAGATAAAGGACACTTACTCCAGACTAATTTAGACTATAATTAAATTAAGTAATTAAAAGTTAAATAAAACGCTTATGCTGCAAGTTATATATATTGTATTTGACATACTGTAAACATTTTTAACATTAATATACTTATATAATAATAATCTGTTTACAACTTTTAGCTACAGTTTTGCTTTCTGCCATCAACACTTTTGGTCCATATTATAACGCCAACACCACCGATGGTAATGGCCACCGGGTGTCGCTGTTGGGTTTGTGTTTCAGGTGAATTCAGTGCCGTAGAAGAAAACGCTTGTAGCGGTGTTTTCAGCTTTCATTGCACCGCAATATTAGCAAATTTCAAAAATGTCTATTGAAATTGAATCAGCAGAGTAAGTAAAGTATATGGTGTCTTTAAAAACAGTCGAATGCATGCGCAAGAGTGTAATTAAAACAACAGTGTTCATTCATGTTGGTGTTTAGGCGCTAGGATAGTTCATCTAGCTAACTGTGTTAGCATTGCAGGGAAATCTTGGTTTGTCAACAAAGTTTTGACTTTAGGTCCAGTTATTGTTTGGTCCAATAACATCGTAATCGTTTGCATTTAAAAATTACGCCGTAAACAGCATCTTGCTTGTGCGTTCTTTTATTGCAAATACCGCAGTCATACTAAATAATAGTACTTTTCTATAAAGATCACGGTGAGGATGTGATTTATAACGAGAATAATTTACATTTAGTTGATTAGTTGGTGACGAGCACGTAAACATTCTGAATGTGCTGCAATACAGCATAGCTATACAACGTATAAAGGGGTGCAAGTATGTCTTACGGAAATATCTGCGTTTGCCATTTTTCTGTTACTCTAGCGTGATCCGTCTGATCATGCAGTACCTGAAGGAAAATAGCTTGCATCGGACATTAGCGACTCTCCAGGAGGAGACAACAGTGTCCCTCAACACAGTGGACAGTATTGACAGTTTTGTTGCAGATATCAACAGTGGTCATTGGGACACTGTTCTTCAGGCTATACAGTCTCTCAAACTCCCAGACAAGACCCTAATCGACCTTTATGAACAGGTGAGTGTGATAATGCGTATCAGGACTTCAGTTCCTTTTAGTCTTTTATTCTTGACTAACATGTGAACGGTTGGGTGCATTATAGATGTTGTGGTGTTATTGCAGGTTGTTCTTGAGCTGATTGAACTGAGAGAGTTGGGAGCTGCCAGGTCTTTGTTGAGGCAGACAGACCCCATGATAATGCTGAAACAAACCCAGCCTGAACGATACATCCATCTGGAGAATCTCCTGGCTCGCTCATACTTTGACCCCAGAGAGGTATGGGAGCTGAATTGATGCAATTCGCAAACCCTGTGGTTTAATTCTTAGCTGACAGTGAATGAAAGGCAATTGATTTGTTTGATACCGGCACTTGATGATTAATAAAGTGATTCTGGCTATGTTCTGGCTGCCATATTACTCTTGTTGTAGTATTATTACACTTTGCCCAGTATATGAATTTCCAAAATGTGCAGCATACAGTAGAGCGTACTACTTGGAATACTGTACCCACAATGCAGTGTGCCTGACTTGACTATTCATTTCATAGGCTTATCCTGATGGCAGCAGTAAGGAGAAGCGCAGAGCAGCCATTGCTCAAGCTCTGGCTGGTGAAGTCAGCGTGGTACCACCCTCACGTCTGATGGCTCTGCTCGGACAGGTGAGTCAAATACCTCTTCAGACAAGAAGTTGTGTAGTAATCTGTCATTCAGCTTAAGTTTTGAAACCTCTTTACAATTTGTCTTGTCTGGCTGAAGGTTTGAATATTTGATTGTATTTGTCTGTTTTTTCTCTAAAGTCTCTAAAGTGGCAGCAGCATCAGGGTCTTCTGCCTCCTGGTATGACCATTGACTTGTTCAGAGGTAAAGCTGCTGTGAAGGATGTGGAGGAGGAGCGCTTCCCCACACAACTGAGCAGACACATTAAGGTACCATAAAAGACCAGCAGGAACCAAAAGTTCTTTCAGGCCAATGAATTATTTATCTCACTTTGGGTTTGCATTTGTTTTTAGTTTGGTCAGAAGTCCCACGTGGAGTGCTCACGCTTTTCTCCTGACGGTCAGTATCTAGTCACTGGATCTGTGGATGGATTTATTGAAGTGTGGAACTTCACCACTGGAAAGATCAGAAAGGTTTAAGCATCTCCATCAGTCACACCAGACTTCTTCATCTGCCTTGGTCATCGTTGTTTGTATTCTGAGCAACGTGTTTGGTTGTGTTGGGCAGGATCTGAAGTATCAGGCTCAGGATAACTTCATGATGATGGACGACGCTGTGCTCTGTATGTCCTTCAGTCGAGATACTGAGATGTTGACCACAGGAGCTCAGGATGGAAAAATTAAGGTCTCAAACACACATCACTCAATGAGTGTTTCTTTTATATGTTTATGTATATTTATGCCTTAGACAGATGCTTTTATCCAGAGTGGCTGGGTTATATGCAGACATCACATTGATTTATACAAATACAGTTGTACCTAGATTTAAACAGTAATGATTATTTGACAGTTTGTGTGTTTTTAGTGCTCAGTAAATGCTGTTGTATTGGTTATTGTTCTAATTGCTTCTCTTTTTTTGTCGTATGTGCTCCAGGTGTGGAAGATTCAGAGTGGGCAGTGTCTGCGGCGATTTGAGCGCGCTCACAGTAAAGGTGTCACTTGTCTCAGCTTCAGTAAGGACTGCACACAGATTCTCTCTGCCTCCTTTGACCAGACCATCAGGTAAGTGGCTCCCCTCTGCTAGCTGCTTCTGACCACAGACACGCACAGCAGAATAACTGCCTGATTTTTTTTGATTTTGAACAGGATTCATGGGCTGAAATCAGGCAAGTGTTTGAAGGAGTTCAGAGGTCACTCTTCATTTGTGAATGAAGCCACACTGACTCCTGATGGTCATCATGTTATCAGCGCCTCCTCTGATGGAAGTGTGAAGGTGCAGCCATTTACACACACACACACACACACACACACACAAAAACACACCTCCTAGTAGTTCTAAAATATTTTCTTTTGTACTAAAATATTTATTTGCTACACTGGACACTGTATAAGCGCTAAAAAAAAACATGGAATTGGATGTGATTTGCCGGTTGAGCTCAATTTAAATTTTTTATTTTCAAAATCAATACCTTTTAATATTTTTGTCCTAATTAAAACTTTATTTTATGGAAGTAAAGCTACCATATGGTTGTAAAACAAAAAGTAAAAAATGGGGGGTTCTTACAAGACAAAGATGTTGCAAGCTGGCATCGAACTTGCATTGATAGGTCACGGCTCTGATTGGAGTCCAACTATTTTATTTTTCTCTGTCAGATCTGGAACGTGAAGACCACAGAATGCACCAGCACATTCAAGTCTCTGGGTACTTCAGCTGGAACAGACATCACCGTCAACAATGTCATCCTGCTTCCCAAAAACCCTGAACATTTTGTAGTGTGTAACCGCTCCAACACTGTGGTCATCATGAACATGCAGGGCCAGGTGAACATGAGGGATTTTGTGTAAATATTGAAATGTTTCGTGAGCTCATGTCTCTAAAGTTTGTTTGGTTTTTCTGCTGCAGATTGTGAGGAGTTTCAGCTCTGGTAAAAGAGAGGGAGGTGATTTTGTGTGCTGTACTATTTCTCCGCGTGGAGAGTGGATCTATTGTGTGGGAGAAGACTTTGTGCTGTACTGTTTCAGCACAGTTACAGGAAAACTAGAAAGAACCTTGACCGTAAGCTCTTGTCGTTTCTGTTCCATTCTTGTGTGTATTCCCCCTTAAATCAACAGCTTTTACAGTGTAAAATATTACTGATGTATTTTTGCTATTGTATTCATTTCATAAAAACATTGTCTTTAGTCTCAGTGAACATTCACAAAAGGATGTTGTAGATACTCATTATATGATCTGTGTCCTCTCAGGTTCATGAGAAGGATGTAATCGGTATCGCCCACCACCCACACCAAAATTTGATTGCCACATACAGCGAGGATGGACTGCTCAAACTCTGGAAGCCATGACAACAGTCATGTGACTTCTACCTCAGCATTCTGATTTGGGGCTGGCAAGAGAGTACAATTAAAACGCCTTGCCTGCTTTTTATCCCTTTTTTGTACATACCTGTTTTTTAGGTGCAGTGGAAAATTTCTTTTTTTTTTACAAAAATAATCAAAATTGTGAGAGGTACATTTTCTTTAAAAAGCATCTGTAGATCTAAAGAACAAACTTTTGTTACCATAAGTTAATTTTTTTTCCATTGAACGTCTCACCTTTACAATTAAACGTTTTGACTATGTGTTGTCTTTGGTGTGTTTAAAGTGGGTGAGAGATTATTTTATATGTTTATAGGAAGGAGGATCCATATATAGACAGATATAGATACATAATCATCCATATAGATCATCCGTCTATATGGATGATTAACATGAACAGAGATATTTAATTAGATTTGAAATTAAAAAATTTAAGAGGGGATAGTCTGTGGACAGGTGTAATATTTTGAAGTCGTGGTGTGGTGCAAACCATGGCATGTGCAAAAGTAGTCAATATCTAATTGACTTAGAATTAAGAAAGCTGTGTATAATAAGGCTGGTATGGGGTTATTATGAGAGTATAGGGATGTTAGGGATGAAAAGGCAAATATTTACCAGCAGCATGGTTACACAATGCTTTGTGTTTTTTTATTATTGTTCCTCAAACTAAAGCAGAAGTTATTTTCTTACCGCAAACATCATTTTAGAAAACACCACAAAACTATTTGGATTTGATGTTGTCAACCAACAAACTCAAGCATGTGTGATCCTGCAGTTCATATATAGATGCTTATATAAATCACAAACACCTAAAATATCATGACACTCAGACCATACAAAATTTGTCATTTTAATTCTTCCATAATATACCATACAATGCAGAATTTAATAAAATTCAAAGTTTAATTTGTAACGTGCAGACTATTTCAGAATGGTTAGTTTCCACTTGACATTATTTCTCATCTTGGGAGCCATCAGGACCTCTTGATCTGAGGACAGAACAGAGATGTTAGGCAAAGATCACATAACTGAAGCTTTCTCATTGGCTGCGTTTACATGAGTCACTGACCTTGCTGAGGCACGGCTGGTCTCTGCTGCTGAAAGGATGCCATAATGCTATTGGCTGTTGAGTTAGGACCTGTGACCTATAGAAAGAATCACAAGAGGAACAATAGGCCTTAAACAAATTTCATGTAAAACATGCATCAATATACTATACCATACCCACAATGGTGTTACTGATTTCTAAAGCAGAAATTGTTTTCAAGAAGCAGTAAAACATAAAAGAGGCCATTTTCATCAGCCTTAAAAGTACAAAAGCAAAAATCCTGTATTTAATTCTAAGGGCCAGGGAGGGAAAATTGTTTCAAAATGTTATGTAATTATATCTGTTTGCAAAAAATATCAGCTAAAAAAATACATGCAAATAGTTCTGACTCACTGGTTTCTGTGTGTGTGGTTCTGTGACTCGCTTGAGTTTCTGTGTGTGTGGTTCTGTGACTCACTGGAGCTTGTGTGTGTATGGTTCTGTAACTCACTGGAGTTTGGCCCTGCTTCGGGTTCTCACTCCAGATATCTTGGACGCTCGTCTCCATGAGCTGGAGCAGATCGCTGTAGTCTCTCTGCAGGCTGCTGGCCTGACCATCAAACTGGAAGAGCACAAGAACCTTCAGCAGGCTGTGAATCTCCTCTGCAAAGACAGATGACAGAAATCATCAGACACATAAATAAAGGATACAGATTAATAAATATAACTGATTTTTATCATGAATCATAAAATTTGTTATTAATATTATCATAATCGACAAGTACTTTTGTATTATGGGGTTTGTGTGACCTCAGCTGACCTTTCATCTTGTCAGCAACAGTGATAATCTGAGTTAGTGCATGCAGTAGGGCGATGTCCTCGAATGGGCTTCCCTCCTTTAGGCTGTGTTTCTTCCCTTCTGCTTTCCTGCGGTTCTTTGAGGATCTCCTGTAGAGAGCATTCACAATCACCCTTGTGCTTTCACTGGATGCAGCACATCAACATTTACATGAACTGTCGCGTTTCTGTGTGCACATCTGCGATGTCACTCACGATGAAATGCGCGAGTTACTTCGTGAATACTTTGAACCAAGATGGCTTCCAGTCAGCACGCTGCTTGCCTCAGAGTAGAGCTCAGCGTCTGCACAGTCAGGACCATCCTCATCTGCAACAGGACAGGAAGAGACTGTCAGTGAGGAACAGGAAATGGATCAAAACCGCATGATAACTTAATGACATTTTACGAGCCTGCAGAGAAACACTTAAATCCATTTAGAGTATTTTTTTCTGCTCTCAGTTAATTTAATGATTATATAAGACACAATATTCTGTAAGAGAAACCAAGTTATTTTCTACAGTGCCTTCCATAAAAGTGAAGAAAGTAAATGGATATAATTCAAACTTCCTGTTTACCGAATAGATCCAGCCTGGCCTTAGCTTTCAGCTCTCGTACCACAGCGAGGCGGTTTTTGTGACGGATGAATAAAGCCCTCTGGGACTCAATGAAGGACATCTGATTGCTGTGAGCTAAAGGCAACAGAGTATACAGTTAAGATACAGCACAAAAAATAAAACAGGCCAATGTTTAAAAAATACATATCTTTACCATCTATAATAGCAGGCTTCAGATTAGTCTCAATAATGTCCTGCCTGTTGTACAGATAAATCTGAAACATATATAGTAGATCATTTTTAACACCATTCACAAGTCAGCTTACTGCATCGTGACATTTTTTCTGAATGTAACAGGATATTTAATATGACGAGTTTAAAAAACTAAAGGGCCTGATGTTGTTTGAAAAGAAATTTTCAGAGATGAAGCTTTTTTTTAGCATTACAAGCACTGATAAATCGCTCACAATGCCAGGAATGTGTTAAAGTAATTGGAGTCAGTTTTGATTTAATGTGGTCTTTTTTTAACAGCATTACACAGTATTAGTGTCTCACCAGTCTCAGGACCTCCTCCCATGCAGCTCCCTCTATGAGTGCCACGATCGCCTCCTCACAATCCTGACCACAAATAACCATCAGAACAGGGACAGAACAGAGAAATCAGAGTAGCATTTAAGCAGAAATTACTGTCTATTAGCCAATTACATGTTTATGAGAAATGCCAGTGCACCCAGCAGGCTGACATACTGTATTTGTTTGAGGCAGGAGAACAAATGACCAGATGTACAACGACCATTATAAAATCTATAATGAAATTTTCCTGTACCTTAGCATACTGCTCCAAACACACAGCGGCTTCTGTGTGCCTTCTGACCTCCAGAAGTTTCTCTAGAAAATTAAACATACAAGATGTATGCTTTATGGAACTCATAATGTCTGAGTATAGAGTGGGCCACCATTATTATTTATTATTATTATTATATAATGTCCTTTATATAATAACATTTTTAATTAATTTTTTTAAACATTTTTTTAAAATAATACTTCACATATGCAATACTTTACCTGCTAGGTCTCTTGCAAGTAGCATCAGCTGTTCAGGTGCCAGGGGGATGCATGTTGCCACAGCAAGGGCGTGTCTCCAGCTTGTACAGCTGACGAATGCCTGGAGAGCACGGGTGGTCTCTCCACATCTCCATAGCAACAGCCCTGCCTGCTCTGCCTGCTGCTGCTCAACTAGATGCTCTGCATAGGCCACGCTTAGGGTCTGATGACATCAGAGAGGTTGCTGAGTATCTGATTCTTGTATTTTCTAGTATTCTAGTATAACATTGCCACCCATTTAAAAGGGTTAGTGCACCAAAAATAAAAATGTAGCCGTCAAAAGGCACAGACAGACTTTCATAAATCAAATGGATTACAGTGTTTTTCACCGAACCTATTTTTATGCAGTCAAGACACTTAATATACAGCATGAAAAATTGCATGAAATTATTTTAATTTTAATGATTTTTACGCACTTCCAAAGCTTGTTAAGAATCTGTGCCAATTCACTGACATTTTTTAATGAAAAAAAAACAGAAAGATGCTTTGAGTTTTAAATCACTACATTTTAATTTTGGGGGGAACTAACCCCAAGTACTAAGCTGTTTTAAATTGTATTTTAGTAGGTGATACTTAGTTTTGCAACAGTGTAGGACACATGCATAACTAATGAAGCATATATCATGATAAACAAAGCTCAAGACACAAATCTCAGGACACTTTGCGCAACACTATGTTACAATAACATAAAAGAAAAAAATTACTTTGTATTGCTGACTGTCTGAGGGGAAGAGCTCAAGAGCATCACTGTACAGTCTCTGATCTTTCACCAAGTTTAACAACTCTGTGAAATGTTCTTCACCTAGAAAACATGCATTAGAACAAGAGAGTTAAACAAGAAATCAGATGGTGGAAAGGGACAGAATGACGTGAGAATGTGAAAACATCTGCTGATGGATTCACAAGAGGGATGCTCTACAAGGTTCTCACCACACTTGCTGAGGTGATGCAAGGCTTTCCTGTATCTCTTCAGGTGTTTGTCGATGGTGTAGCGTTGATAGTTAGGTTCCAGGGTTTTCAGCATGTTCAGGAAGGGCAAGTACTCTTTAGGGTCCTACAGGTGACATTAATTGTAGATGTAATGATAATTGTAATGATTATAGGACGTGACGTGACGTGAGGCCAAGTATGGTGACCTATACTCGGAAATTGTGCTCTGCATTTAACCCATCCAAGTGCGCACACACACAGTAGTGAGCAGTGGGCAGCCATTGCTGCGGCGGCCGGGGAGCAGTTGGGGGTTCGGTGCCTTGCTCAAGGGTCTCACCTCAGTCATGGTATTGAGGGTGGAGAGGGTGCTGGTAATTCACAATCTCCACCTACAATCCCTGCCGGACCTGAGACTCGAACCTGCAACCTTTGGGTTACAAGTCTGACTCTCTAACCATTAGAGAGTAATGATCTAAACAGATCTGAGATATACCAGGGTTGGAATCTCCAGACTAACCTTCTGAGATTTCTCAGCCACCATGAGCACAAGGTCGAAGTCATAGGTGCCAAGCGAGTGTTCATACAGCTCGTTAACATTAACAAGGAACAGGAGATACTTCAGGGCTTCCTCCGCGCTCACGCCGCTGGTCCCGCTGGGTGAGTTCACTAACCACAACATCACACAGATGTTATAAATGCAGTCATAAATGGCCATGTTTGTTTATTAAGCTCGGGTGACCTAAAGCTCACCTCGTAATTCATGAACCTTCTGCAGTGCGATTTCCAGTTCTGGTGTAGTTTTTCTTACGTGTGTTGTCAGAATACACAAATAATATCTGTCCAAAACATGTCATGAAACAGTTTACTTTAAGAACTATATTATACTTTCCTCAATTTATCATAAAATACATGCAACTATTTCTGACAGAGAATCTTACTTTTGTTCATCAAGAACTTCCATTGTGGACCGCAAAGCATCGCAAACGATGTCGACCTTCTTCCGTTGTTTACTTGGAGCAGAACTGGAGGTGGAGCTTGAAGGACACAGGTACATAGTTTTGGTGGTGTCTTCCTCCCTTAAAATGACCAAATATTTAAACCAAGTGATGACAAACATATAAAGATTGTTTAAAGTAAGAAATTTTACTTGAGTTCAGTGAGGAACAGGTTGATGTGGTTGATGGAATCTATCTGTTTCAGGAACATCTCCACGTTTTCAAGAAACACCTGTGAAAGGGTGAAGGAAGAGTAGGTGAGTGGCAGGGCTGTTATTCATTCAGCTAACTGTAGCCCATAGTTAAAAGCAGTGTGTAAACAGGAAATGATATCAGTGAGGTCACTTACAGCAGGATTGTGGTCATAGATGAGGTTGAGGTTGATCCTCAGCTTCCTCATGCACTCGAAAGCGTCCTTAAATCTGAGACTGAAACCGAAAACATTTTATGCAATAGGTTTAATTTCTACATAATATTTCTAATAATCAGTGGGAACCTTGTCATGTTGAACAATAATATAATATTCATGTTGCACTGCTTAATAAACTCTAGTTTCTGTAAAAGGAAAATACCCATCAAGCCACTTCCTGAGCTGAGCGAGCACTAGAGCTCGATGATGGATCGTTTCTAAGTTCCCTCTTGGCATCTTAAAAAACAAAACATGAACCAATTAGCATCTAAAACCTGATTACATTTATGCAAGTAGAGACTCTCTGTTCACCTGCAGGATGAGCCTGGTGTCCTGGGGAACCACAGCAACGATTCGAGAGCCTCGTTCCACCTTACGTACAGTTTCATCATTCTGACTGGCGTCTGAGCTCAGAGCTGATTGCAGGCCTGAGCAGAAAAAACAATAATACGTTACATGCATATTTGTGTTTTGTATTGTCAATACATATGGTGCTTTTAAGAGTCTCAATCCCCATTTATTATATTGAAAAGAGCTGCCAGGACATTCCTTTAAAAAAATGAACCTTTTGTGTTCCACAAAAAATGACTTGAAAACGATGATGAGTGAAGGATGAGTGAATGATGAAGGATCTTTAAGCAATTTCCGGGCTCACACATACCTTTAATACAGAGTGTGCTGAGGTTTAGACAGTGGCACATGTGAGAGTGTGTGGTGAGCAGGAGGAACTCATCGTAAACTATAAATGAGGAGATATTGGAGGCCACCTTAGGAAGAGCAGAAGAAACAGATACGAGTATTGATTATGCTTGACATGCTTTAATGTAAATGCTTAGATTTCTACTTCTTTGCTTCTTGCTGAAATATATAAAAAAACATAACATTTCTTATTAGAATGAGAACAGTTCTACATCGTTCACTGAACACACCTGTGAGTCACCGATGTAGAGGTGTGATCTTTCTGTGAGGCCTATTAAATACTCCTGTTAAAAGACAAACTCATTTAAATTTTGTGTAACTGGAAATCATGATATGAAACACAGAATCAAAGTAGAGTTTTTACCTCTCCACTGAGTGTACACAGTGCTGTCTGAACACAAGGTCTGGGGAAGTTGATGGTATTACCAGCAGAATCCTTCCATTCTGTTACACTGAGATCTGAAGAGTCTGTATAGAACATTTTTGTATTAATAATGCTCATATTTGTCATTTCAGAAATAAATGTGTAAGGGTAAAATTTACATTCCTAATTTATCATTCAAAATGACTTAAAATCATAAAAAAATATGATTATGCAGTAGCCAGGTACCATTATATAACCGTAACTAACCAATGAAAAGTTTCCTTATCTGTCCATCATCAAGCTGCAGGGCAACAGTGCCACTTTTAAGGCTGTGACACAAACTGATCACATGACCATCGACTGGAAGCTCAGACCTGAGAATTTACCCATATCAAAACTTCATTAAACTTTATTAATGAGAGACACGTAGCATAATACTTAGATATTTTAAAAACATCATAAGACAAAGTGAACTAATTAAAATCCAGCTGTTCAACACCTAAATCCCTTCATATATTCTTCAAAGTACATTTAGCACAGAGAACAATTTGTTTATTAGTCTATACCAATTAGACGACTATATATGTATGTAGAATACAAATGTGACAAGACGGGAGATATTTATTATAGTACCTGATCTCCAGTGTGTCCTTGTGGTCCTGGCTATCTGATGGGGTGAGTTTCAGCAGCCGGCTCAAGCTTTTTCCTTGAGCTACAGACAAGAAAGTGTCCTCACTTAACCACAGCAGCAAGCGCAGTGTCAAAGGTTCTTTCTGATCCACGGCAACCCTGCAAACACACCAATAGCATCTGCATGAAATATATTCTGCACTTTATGGTCAAACAACTCAGGTCATAAAATGTAAACATCTGCATAAACGACATTATTTTCAGTCAATACAATTATACAAAGGTTAAAAAAGGTTTAAAGTACTTAATAACGTATATAATTATATAATAATGCAAAAGTACCTAAATGACCTAATTTGAACTTAACGCCATATTTGTACCTGTATGTGCTTTTTAGTACTAATGGTCTTGAAACAACTTTAAAGTTAGAGTCAGGAACACCTTCATTAGCAGCTTCACTACCTAAATACAAGAAACACAAATAAGAAACTTTAATATGAGTCTCATTAAGTGCAGATAATAGTTAGTCTCATTCCTCATCAACTCACTCTGACTGTAAACATAAATATGCCTATCGGCTGTGAGAGCTGCAAGCTCATTGGTCCTTTGGGCTTGAGAATTAAAGGTGACCAAGTTGACAGGAACAGGAAGTTGAAGCTCAAATGCACACATAGGTGGAGGGATCACACACTGACGAAATGTTGTTACCAGGACTTTATCTAAAAAACACATGGTATTATCTTGAGGAGGACAACACAACAAATGAAAGCATATTTAAATGATGTGAGAGTGCACAAACAATTATTAAACTAAAAAAAACTAAGTGAGGACAATAACAATAGTATGTGGTTGATTATTAAAAATATAAATAATAAACAATTATAGTGGGCACGCTTACCTCCATCAATCACTGCCACATTAGCATTGTCATAGGAATCGTTGCCATGACTACGCTGGATGCCCCATCCCCAATCATAGATGTAGCTGGCCCACCCACGAGTCAGGATGTGGAGACGCAGGGGCTTCTCTGGATCCCAGCACACACACGCTGGGGCCTTCAGGGGCTCATTGCCAAAATGTAAACTCTGCTTCAGATACCAGTGATAATTTCCCACAGTCCACAGCTGAACTGAGAAAAAAAAATAAAAAATGTAACTTACCAAAACGTAAGTGCTGCTAAGCAAAAACAATTCTGAACAAGAACATTCTGGTTCATATATATAGCTCAGGCAAAAACCGAATTTGCTTACAAAGTAACAGCACACCTCGCCCTAATAAGCTGCATGATTTAATAATTTAGAACAAAACACTAACCCTAGATATGAAAAGTATCATCAGTAATGTTTGCTTTTCACCACTGCAATCACCACTAACTATATTTGGCCTGATCACTGAACACACAATTAAAGATTGCTTGATTTTCATCTTACTATATGTGCTGGGATGATCACTCTCTGCTTTCAAATCCTCCATCCAGACAGCCAGTACAGTAGAGTCACTGTTCCAAAGCAGCTCTTTCACCTGATCAACAGACACATATATCATACACACATATTTGACATTATGAACATTATGAATGTCCCATTATTCAAAGATAAGAGCTTCATATTTAGACTTCTATAGATGTTTTGAGCACTGATGAGTGATGACCTACCTTAACCTGTTCCTTGCCAAAGGGCAGAGTAAAGTCTCCATGCAGCAGTCCATTCTTCTCCATAAACACCACACTATGTTTGTTTGGGTGCCGCTGTGTGGAAACAATCAGGCTACCTGAGGGTCTACAAGACAAAGTGTGGTACTTGTTTCAGATACACTGATAAATCCAACTACCAATTTGATAGTTTACAATAACCAACACTTTTAAATTGAAAGGCACTAGAAATGTTACAAAATCATACTTCCAGCAAAGCGGCTGCTCCAAACCATTGACAACCTCACTGGTGGCCTGCAGGACACATTCTCGGTTCCAGACTCGAACCTTTCGAGCACCTGAATAAAAAATGCTGGTGTATTTTACTCTCAACAAACATTTTTTTCAGTTTTAAGGCCATGCCAGCTTCTATGGCTATATTTATGGCGAGACCTGTTTTTAGTTATTTAGCATATCCAGTGCAATTTAGCATATCCAGTTCCCAACCTGCCTTGATCTGGACTGTATAGGAAACCCAGAGGAACACATAGCTGACACATGGTGAACAAGCAAACTCCACACAAAAAGGCTTACTGGCCCATTTGATTCAAGCCAGGAATCTTCTTGTAAAGAGACAACAGTGCAGTGATAATTCTTACCAGTCTGTGGACAAACAGCACTAACAGCAAAGAACTGTCCATCACCACGCCATGTGACCCTGGGCTTCCTGTCATCCCACGGCAGGGCAGGCTGCACTTCCTGTGACAGTAAGAGAAAAACATAGTGAGAAGGACGATAAATATGACTGCTGTCTCCTAATGGTCTTTATTCAGTATGATCCTTACTAGCTGCAGTGAGTTGATTGTTTTGAGGCAGAACTATAGGTACTTACTGCAGCTTTCCGCTGGGCTGCATGCTTGCCCTCAGATCCATGAAACTGAGTCTCTTTCTTCCCCCAACCAACTGTGATGAACTTATCTGATGCACAGAAACAAAAGCACCAAATCACACAATGGCTGCTTTCCAAAACCTAGTAAGCTGCCTTGTAGTCTTACGTAGTCAGCTGTCTGTCTACCATCATATTGAGGGTGTTAATAAATGAAAGTTGAATAAATGGTAAACAAATGCTTTTTTGTGCCATGCACCTTCACCAAAGTCATCCTGGTGGATTGCAACCTCAGTTATTGGTTCAAAGTCCTTGGTCATCATGATAATGGTCTGCTGTCCTGTGATACAGTACAAGACCCAATAACAAATAGCAGAATGCCAAAATCATGCAGTTGACTTCTAAACAGAACTAATTTTTTGTGATCATGAGTTCTGATTAATACACACCTGTGGTTAGAGTCACAAGCTCTTGATCTGGACTCCATGTCATACCAGTTAGCCCACTGTCCACACTACCAACACACTCTAACTGTGGCAGATATTAACACTGTTCATTAGAAAACACAGCAAGGGCACATGTATTTCATACAGTAATTTGGATTCAGATCACCTGATTGGTGTTGAGGTTGTAGAGAATGACATCACCGTTGGCAGTGGCCACACACACAGACTCCTGATCTGGCAGGTCTTGAATCGCCACCACAACACCACTACCATCTTCTGCAAGATAGTCGTCTGCTGTCAGAGACACTTCTTTACAAACCTATAAAAACACGTGATATTTAACATTTATTTATGTAGACAACACTTTTACCTGGGGACAAACCTTCTGGAATTATTCATTGCCCTGTCTGAGAATCAGACCTATTACCCTAAGGTCACCAATCTACATCTTTTAACCACTACACCACAGGACTTCATCTATACGTTGGTCATGGCCAATGTAAACATGCTCTTCAAATTATTTTTGAAATGTACAGTATTTTTTCAAAATGTATTTTTGAAATGTACTGTTTTAGTTTAGAAGTAGTAGAACTGAAATTTAATATCATTATACCTCTTTTGTCCGAGGGTCATACTCAGTGATAGAGAGCTCAGAGGCCACTAGCACTGTTCCGTATTCGCTCCTGATGGTGAAGCACTGCGGAGATCCTGGTATTGGAAGATCCAAACATCTCCAGTACTGTAGCAGACTGAGGTTTCTCATTTTGGGCAGATGTTTTCAACAAGACAAGATCTGCAACAATTTTAAACCTGTAAGTCTGATTGCTTTAATGGGACCATAGATGGTACTACTGTATGGATGGCGGCTCAAATATATTTTATTGTACTGAACGATTATTATAGTCATGTACCACGTCACAGATATTATGCATATACTGTATATTTCTAATATATAATGATATTAAATATTATTAACCGAATGGCTAACAACTGTTTTCTTTAAATTTAATTACGACAGAAAACATTTAAGCCAGAATTTGTGTTTAGTGCACATCAGATGTTAAGGACACTTATGCAATGGTACACCATTCATGTAATGACTCATCTATGATCATGAGCTTAATTTACAGCATTACATAACGGAATGCAAACTTGTAGTCTTGTAGTCAAAACCAGTCTAACTAATTTATTCACAATTGTATTAATATACTGTACAACATCAAGACAATTAATGTCTAAACGTGTACGCTCCGAATACACATACTTTTCATACATGCGGAAACAGCGATTAATACAACTCACCTTGTCGTGTATTTTATTTCTGCTTAAAAGAAAAAAAATACCATTTGCTACACAGACTTTCACCACACGCACGTTGTTGACAGTACAGCTTTCACTTTGACGCTGCAGAAGATGTTGCGCTGAAGATTGACATTATCAAGTGCGTCCTCTGTCGTCGTGGAGGGATTTACGCCTGCCTTATTCATACATCGTAAAAAACAAAAACGTACAAAGCACATGACATTGTATCTAAAGGAATCATTCAGTCTTGTTGTAGATAATTGTTTGTTAAATCAGTATCGCGCCGGCTATTTAAAACTAATTTACCTAACTTGGATGTCATGTTTTGCTTTGTAACACACACGTAACATACAGTAACTAGGATTCTTGATGTCATGGAAGGGGAAGGATATTACAATCTCTGTCACACCTCCCTAAAAACCTACTGCCATACCCAAGGTTATGTTTTTTCCTCTGATTTCGCACTGGGACTCACTGAGAGAATATGACTCAATGATCAAGGAAGTGTATAAGCACAAACTCGGTTCTCGTGTGTTGTTGAGATCAGTACTTTTGGCATAAGGATACGCGCGCTGGACAAACACATGGAGTAAATAACATCTAATCGCTTCTTTATGACAGAAGGTATGCAATAATACTCAACATTTGTTATGTAAACAATGTTTTTTATTACAATATATCATAAATGACAGCGTGAACAATGGGGGAGTGGGGTGCTTTAAAAACAATGACTTACAGTACAGAAAAGTTGAGTTATCTTTATTAATACGTTTGAGTAATTGCATTAACAAGCATTAAATTATATAATTCTTAACAGGTCATTAATAATAACATTAAGTAGAAGTTCTACATTAAGTTCTGTATTTTTTTTTATTTGAATGTATAATAACCATTAATGTGTTAATATCTGATAGGGTTTGATGTACTGCATTTATTTGATTTATTTTAACTTATTAGTTTATTAAAAAATTAAGTGTTGTGTGACGTTTTATATAGATGTAACACAAATTATGGTGATATCTCAATGTCAAAACGTAACATTACAGATACAATACCACATGGAGCAACTCCTATAACATACTGTACACCTTGTGTATATGCCTTACTGTATATACAATATTGTACACCTTGTGTACATGCCTTAGTGTATATTCAATATTACATGTAATTACATATTGGGAATATCTGAATGAGCTGGTTTGAATGAATTGGAACTGACATTTTAGCAACCCACAGTTACAAATATCTTGTAATTGTAATTTGTTTGGCCAATAAACATGAATGAATGAATAAATGAATGAATCAATCTGATCTGATCAATAGTCTGCTATTCCTTCTCCTGTGTTTGTGTCGGGATAACCAGATGGAGAACGAGGAACGCCCTGGCACTAGTTCATCTTTTCCACCTGTGCCTCCACCAGACAAACAGATATCTTCAGAAGATGAAAGCGCTGCTGCTGAGAAGACCCAACAACAGACTCTGAATCTGTCAGAATGGCCTCATGATAAGGAGGACACACAGATCCACTCTCCTCAGTCAGAAGACACCAACATCAGTGCTAGAGGTTCTCCCAGCACTAAACTGTGTGGTTACCTCAGCAAGCAAGGTGGACCCCTCAAAGCCTGGAAGTCCCGATGGTTTACCTTTGAGGAGAAGAGCTGTCAGCTGTTTTACTATCGCACAGCACAGGATCTCAATCCTCTGGGAAAGGTGAATCTGTCATGTGCCATCTTCAGCTACCCGCTGCAGGGAGAGGAGGGAACATTCCACATACAGACCCCAGAGCGCACTGTTATTCTTAAGGTAATCTTATTACATGATCTAAGAAATGATACAGAAATGACCATTAAATGTTTAAACATGACAGTGATATAGATTTACCAAGAGATTTATAAAATATTAATATCACCAATGTAACTTTCAAATACTTTGCTTTTTTTAGGATAATGGCCTGGGAATTTCTAGAAAACATCTATGGCATCTATACCAAAAAAGAAACCATGATATATGAAACCATAGTATATGATTTATAATATGAATTTAGAAGTGACTATAAGAGGTAGATGCATTACTCTGTATAGCCTTTCTCTACATGCTTTTTTAAAATCTCATTGCAGTCTCTACTTTTCCTTCTGCTTGTGGTTATAAGTGGAGTCAGACAGCCTGCTCCTTATTTTTGAAAGGGCTCATTGATCACATGACTGCACCTAATGTTACATGCTGCAGATTCTAGAGTGTCAATAAAATTAGATAAGTGAGTAAAGACTGCTGGTTGTACACGTTCTCATAATATGTAGCCAGTATACCAGTAACAAGACCAGATGTGTTTTGGTAGACTTCAGTAAAATAAAGAAAATAAAGGCCAATCATCAAACTAAAACACTATATGCATTTCGATATAATCAATTTTATCAAACCACATTCTGTTTAAGTGTTGTACTGTAAATCATCTACAATGTCTGACTGCCATAAACTGTTCCACAAAACATTGGGCCTAAAAAATTATAAACAATAAATATACGATACAGAATTTTTAATTAATTTAGTAAATGTCCAGTATTTTACAATTGAGTGTGTAATTTGTTACTTATTTGCTGTTTAGTTGCTTAGTTTCCTCTTTTGAGTATCTTACTTTATTGTCACACACACAGACAAACACATGGGTTAAGTATGAATATGCACAAAAACAGGAGAAAACAAAGAGCACATGCTTTAAAAACCCTGGTTCTTTGTCTTTAAACACCTTTTATTTGCAGGCTGCTAACCGTGATGCACAGATGTACTGGCTACAGCAGCTTCAAGTGAGACGTGCGGCGTACAGAGAGTCCCTTCCAGCATCAGACAACCAAACACTACACAACACACCGTCAGCACACACCTGTCCCGGTAAGACAACAGGAGTCTGAACTCTGCAGCTCAGTAATATAGAGCAAGATCTTGAGGATAGAAACATGAAACCTAACATACCTCACAATAAAACTTTTGCAAATGCCAGTCTGCTGCCCAGGGCCATTATATATTATTTTAGCTGATAGTCTGGGTTCATGCTTTGTTTAGTCTGGAATTATGGTTGACGCCCATATTAGCAGGAAATTGCTGCTCTATATCTGGTGTTCAGAATGAAACAAACATCCCACAATAGAGGCCAATGTTACTAAAGTTTATGAGGTCCACACATTGTTAACTATAGGCTTTTAGCAGGGCAGACACAATGAAAGGAAATAGGGAGGAAAGCACAGAATTATGGAAAATATTGAGAAACCACAAACTAGCTGTGAGGGGCTGCGGAGAATGAACAAATGGTTACTCAGCAGACCAAATTGTTTTGGTTTAAGTCACCCATGAAACAATCTGTAGGCCATGAGCAGGGATTACTTACTGTCTCCAACTACTTGTTGGGACAGTGTGTGTGTGCGTGTGTACATTCCTTCTGATATCTATTACAACAAGAGGGTGTGTACCCAGGAAATGTCAGAGATTGATAATCATGCCGATTTTAAGTAAATGTTTAAAAATTTAGAAAACACCCATTTGGGATTGTTGTGTTTTAGGGGAAGGTTGGCTAATGTTCTCCAAAAGTCCTCTCAAAGTTATCAAAATAAATGATTGCAGTAACATTAGTTTTTGCAAGTTTTTAACATACATATATATATATATATATATATATCCTATATATCTAAAGCATTAGTCCTAAATTGTTTTCTGTAAAATTTACAAAATTAAAAAAAGATCAATCAATAATGTTTATACAGTATCTAAAAAACTAGATGTTATGAATGTTTTTAGCTTTTAACTATCAAAATAAAATTTTTTACATTTTTGTTACTTAATGAAAATGTTCTTACAACCTAAAATTGAGTTGGAGCTGCTCTGCTGAACATTAGTCTCATTTATGGCCTATATCACACATCCTGCACTTAGCAAACAATATCTAATATTTAATAGCCATTAAAATGCCTAAGTAATAATCAATTTTGCTCCATAGCTCAGCTAATGTTAGGGAAACACTTTCTCCCTTTTAGCCCCATTCTGACAGTCAAACTACTTTATTTAATGTCTAACATAAGTAGCAGTGGCTCAGAGTAAGTGTTTGGACAGATGAGCAATAATAAAAAAGTTTGAGTGTTATTGCAATACATACTGTAACAAATGATCAAATCTTTGTTACAGTATTATGTGGAGATAAGTATCATCACTCATTAATATTGCAAATTGCTAATTGACTGTCATTTGCGATGCATAAATGCAGCTTTTCTGGGAAACCAAGTAGAGTTGAGCTTCTCTTTAAAACGCTAAGTGCTAAAAGCTAAGTGCATCATGCACATCAGACTAAAGATCTGCTTGCAACCACAAGCACAGACAGCCAGACATGGGGAAATGACAAATGACAAAGACTAATGCAGGAAATGTAATAGTAATGTTGGGGCAGCTAAAACAGATGAGGAACTGTTCAAAATCCTCACTATTGCATCACTATTGCATCATCTGATGTAACCTAAAATTATACTAAAAGTCAGAATGAACTTTAGCTTGTGCTGAAGTTCATTTAAAATGCGCACTTGCACAAAATCCAAAATAAAGGGGTCAAAAAATGTTCTACCAATTAACATGAACATTATTTTGTTTATAGACCAATATTTACTTTGTGCTGGCTCATATTTGTCATATAGATCTTGTAGGCAGCACATTTGTGATTATGAGCAATCTGAGGCATGCTGGGACATGATGTTACCTCACCCTGGTGTAAACACAGAGCAGAACATTATCTGGCTACATCATTAGCAGAAAACAGTTAGCAGGACTATACAGCACAGAAAAAAATTAAACTAAAATAAATTAAATGAAATAGGAATACATATCCAATATATAGGATACTTTAGGGCCAGCCAGCAGTCCCCACAAGGGAATTGATTATTAAATATACTAAATGATGCTTTTTGTAAAATGGAAAAATGGAAAAGGGTTTGGTTTAGGGATAGGGTTATGGGGACAGAATATACAGTTTGTATGCTACAATAACCATTATGTCTATGGAATGTCCCCACAAAGCATAAAAACCTAACATGTGTGTATATACATTATTGCTTTCTCATTGTCTTTTTTGGTTGTGTTGTGCTTCTTGTTTCTCTCTCTTCCCATGGATTCTGTTGTATCATCTGGTGATAGGGCGTCTAGTGCCCCTGGGGCCAGACAAGTTCCCTGTGCTCGTTCTCTATGCTTTTGTCATGTGTGTCCTCACCCTCTGACCTAAGAGGACCAGAACTTAACACACTGCTCAGAGGCGAATAATTGTATGACTTGCTATAATGACTTTATAATGTATTTAATTCAATATGGTATCGTGGTAACACGGTATTTATTTAATACAATGATATTTAATTCAAACTCCAATCTTGCTGTAAAAACTAGGAAGGGTTTTTTAAGCGTAGCACTATATAGATTTTACCTAAAGCTGAATTGTCATTTCTCAATACAAAAATACTTTCTCCTATCTCAGTTTAATATGTAGAAACAGCTAAAAGTAAAGTGTTTTAAGGTTGAATCCCAAAAAAAGTGTTGATGACGATATCAAAACATTGCTCAACAGATGCCATGTGTGTAGTGATAGGACTTTTACATAATGTAATTAACGCCTGGAGTTTGCTTAATGTGCTTTCTGCCTTTTCTAGCTGATTTCTTGCCTGTGGTAAAAACTCCTCCAGGCTTGGTGGGTGAGGAAGCTGCCAGTCTGCCTGCACCAGGAATGAACAGCCCTCTGAACATGTCAATCAAACATCCGCTTATTGAGCTACAGTGCGTAAATACACTTCCTGTTTGTGCTCTGGATAAAACGAAATGGAACTTACTTTGACTTTTTAAGGAAGTTTAACCTCATTCAGTCTTGTAACTTATTAAGAATTAGAAGGACTGATTCATGTCTTGTAAGAGGACCCCTAACAATCAGACATGATAAACCCAAAGAAAAGCTTCGACCCAGAAATATTCACCTAAAAAATTGCATTAGTAAATAAAATGTATTTAGCTCATACAATTTAATTACATTAAAACCAAGAGCACGTCTTAGTTACTGAAGGGGTTAAACTCCTACATTAAATATATGATCACAAATTAGAAAATGTTTCTATTAAAACAATTTGTGAAGACAGGTTTGGTTTACATAGCCCTCTTTATTCATAAACAATCATTGTGTACATGCATTATATATATATAGTGTATATATAAACAGCACTGAGATGTGTATTAAGCTATATTAAGGATGGCAGGAGTATGTTAAAATAGAAATGTTTTAATTTTGTGATGTGATAGTATATGTCCACTCTAATTTTGTATAAGGTGTTTGGGGAAACACATATGACTTAATGCAGATGACACAATGCATATGCAATTTCTGAATAAAACATCAGAAATCATAAAAGTCTGATTAAGTAACTGTGAAACAGTAAAACCTATATTAAATATTGAAGCCATATAGTTTCTCATTCAATGCAGTAATCTGGCAATATTGTGATTTATTATTTGGCAAGTGCTGAAATATACAAGCACTAGCATACTTTATTCTGTAATGTATATTGCATGCTATTTAAAAACAGTATGGTAAATAGTACACATGCTAGTAGTATGCTATTCCATACCCCCTCTGTGCTTGCATTACAGGAACACACTGTATAGTCTGCTTCGCCGGCAGTCACAGGAAATGCGACAAAGTGTTTTCCATATAGATGCTCATTGTAACCGAAACGGCTCTCAGAAAACACAGTCAACTAAGACAACCCGTAAGCATAACATTTTACCTCAAAAAATTACAAATAAATGAGAACTTCCTGATTTATGTGCATTAACTGAAAACACTGATGATTGTAATCCCATGATGCACAGTTTCATCATTTCATGAATCTTTCTCTGTAGCTTCTTCAGGACCTACACCTGGTTCCTCTCAAACACCAGAATCCCCTGCTAACAGATGTGAGAAAACACATGAAAACAGCCTCATTCACCATTTTTCCAGAAGGACCAGCAAGGAAAAATCCAGTCCTCCAGACCTTCAACAGGAAACATCTCGTCTTCAACAGGAAAAATTCTCACTGGCTGAGGAGGTCAAAGCACAAAAGGTAGTGTGGATTATTTATTTGTTGGCTGGCAAAGCCAAGCATCGCTATTGCTATCGTTTATGCTTAAGGTTATGGATTGGAACAAATCCCATATTAAAAAGTGCATGTTTTCAGGAGTTGGTTTTGCTGTTACATAAAGTTCTGGAGGCTGCCCAACTGGAGAAGCACACCTGCGTTCAGTTCCTAGCAGCTGAGGGTGAGCAGGAACGCTTGGAGCTCCTGAGACAGTGTGAGCGGCGTGCAGCCGAATTGCAAGGCCATCTGGAGGTCCTGAAGTTGGAGAATGATGCCCTACACAAGGATATGAGCGAGCGGGACGCCCACATCACTGAGCTCCAGGAGAGTGTGCAGCTCCTCATGCAGAAAAACCAGGCCAAACAGGAAGTGATACTGAAGTTCTCTGAGAAGATGACAGCCTGCGAGGCCGACCAGCAATGTACCAGTGGTGTTAAGTCAGAAACCTTTAAGCAACTAACACACGAGAATGAGAATTTGAAAGTGAGAAAACGGAACCATTTTTTCCAAACATCATTAAACTTAAATATTAAAAATTTAAATTGCAGTTAAAACTGGAAAACTGAAAAATAAATAATGTAAATGTGCATTATTAATGCATGCCCACAGCTCCCTTACTGCAAATACAATCATTATTTCATTATCTTCTCTCTTTCTGTTTCTCTGTCTTTGTTTCAGGATGATCTGAAAGCATATAAAATTCAAAACAAGTTCCTAAACTCCGAGATCCACCAGCTGACAATGCTTTGGAGAAAAAGTTCAGAGCAGGAGAAAAGTCTGATAGTCAAGGTGAATTGATTCTCATATTTTGGAGAAAAATGTGTCTAATAAACTGGTATGATGTGACCCCTTTTAAATTATGTGTGAATTAGTGTGCCGTCCTGGAGGCCAATAGCTGTCAGATGGAGGGCAGGTATCTGGGAATCCTTCAGAAGCTCCAGGAGAGTGAGGATCTGAATCCAGAGCAGAGAGAGGCAGTCAGGAAGGTGATTAAGGATGCAGTTCAGGCAGATCTGAACACTACCCTCAAATTCAGCCCCATCAGGTACATCCAGGTTGACAGGTTTGAACCAAACCCTTAAAAAAGCACCATAAAAGTAGCACAAACGACTCTGGTTATGTTATTCATGGTTATTTAAGCTCCGACGTAGCATTTAAATTTAATTTGCACTTCCTGTTATCTGTTAATTGCTTGGATGTTGCTGTAGAGAAGACCCGCACCTGCTAAAACAATAATAACAGCATAAAGTTTAATAGAAAATGTCCTCTGTTCTAAGCTCAAAGCTTTTCTGATAGTATAATTGTTTCAGATTAAGTCACATGCATGACCTTCATAAAAATGTTTGTCAGATAACCTCACACTAACATTTCACAACCTTCCACAGTGAATATGATGATTATGGCTTTAAGATTGCCATAGACTACAAAGTTGAGGACCTGAAGCTGCTCGCTAAGATCCAGGCACTGGAGATCCGATCCCACAACCTGCTAAACCACGAGGAATGCGATGGGCCCTTGTTAGCTCGCTGCGCTCAGCTCCTGTTTGGATGCGCTGAAGGGGAGCTTTCTTCGTCACCAGAAATGAAGAATCTCCTACGGACAGGCTTGCCGCGCGAGTACCGTGCACAGGTGTGGCGTTTCGTGGTTCAGACAAGAACCAAATCGCTACGAGAACGTTATCCTGATCATTATCAGGAACTGTGTGAGAAGAGTAGAGCCTTACCTCACCTGGTGCCCAGACAGATTCAGCTGGACCTGAATCGAACACTGACCAATAACAAACACTTTTCTGCTCCTTCAAGCCCTTTGATACCACAGCTGGAGAGAGTTCTGCAGGCATTCTCATGGCAGAATCCAACTATTGGTTATGTCCAGGGACTCAACAGGTATTTGTTCCTTTAGTGTGATTGGTAGAGCACTGCATTTTAATGGAACCAGTTTTAACCATTTTATGAAATATACTGACATCTAGTGGCTATTTATTGATTCACCTTTTGCTGAACTAGCAAATAACAGCCCTAACAATGTATAACCATTACAGGAAGGTGCCCTAATGTTTGCCTGGCTGATAAGGCCATACCCCAAACAAGTCCCGACCAAACAAAATATAATCTAAAATTAATACATTACATATGATTTATATATGACTTTTATTGGCTTCTGGGAATTTGATAGTGCCCTGATTCCCTGGGGCCTTAAGCTGCTTCTGTCAGGTTTAGAGCAGGGAAGAACCCAAATGCAGGCAGCGGTATAAACAAATACTTTATTAAACAATAAGTCCACAACTGAGGAATAGAAAACAACCCAGCCACCAGAGGGTGGTAAGAATAAAATCAGAGAACTAAGAAATAAAAATACACTACTCAAAATCTTTGAGAAAAGAATTAAACGAATACTAAATTAACAGTGGTGGAAAAAATGCTAAACTGGATAAAAATGATCAATAGATCAAACAAAGGATAAACTCAGGAACAGACTAGACTAAAAGCTAAACTGAGATAGAGACATATAACAGACAACACTGACTAGACTGTGACTGAACTATGACTAAACCAAAAACACTAACAGAGATAAAACACGACTGAGACGATAACAATTACAAGGACACGACAGGAATTACAACAAGGACAAGAAAG